>JAPMOR010077641.1:481847-495329 GCA_026543865.1 Argiope aurantia
AAAAATATTTTGT
Source organism: Argiope aurantia (assembly GCA_026543865.1). Classification (NCBI taxonomy): domain Eukaryota; kingdom Metazoa; phylum Arthropoda; class Arachnida; order Araneae; family Araneidae; genus Argiope; species Argiope aurantia. Next base: position 481,861 of record JAPMOR010077641.1, read on the forward strand.
AGTTAACATAAGACTTAAATACCGAGCGATTCTGTTTGCAATACTCATATTCAATAATAATAATAATAAATAACAATAAAGATGATAAATAAAATAAAACGCTTGGTTTTGTTAAAAAATATCTTTATATTAATTGCAATTTCATCATTTCCACTTAAAATTAAAGTTGAAGTTTTGCCGGAAATGACAACAAATTAGCAAAATATATATAGTAAATTGAACGAAATGATCTAAACAACAGTATAAGTTTGGTATGACTATCAAAATTGGAAGATTAAAAATGTTTTGTTTGAGAAGAGAGCAGTTACTTAAAATATTTAATTGAAAATTGTAGTGAGCGGTAATATTGGCGAACCGGCTGGTCGCCAAAGGCGGCTAGTTTTTAATAAAAGTTGGACTTGACATTTTTTTAAATATCTCCATTAAAATTATAGAAAGCTGGACTTAATGTTTTGATTTACAAAATCAATCAGTATTTTTCAATTGGAATTAAGTTAGAAAATAACCTAAACATGTAAATCTGCATAAAAATGTTTTATAAGAATTTCCATCCATACGGTATCATGAGGTGTAAAAATCTGTAGTATTCTAAGGAATCGATAATTGGTGAATCATAAAGATCTCTGACAACATTCTCTCAACTTTTTTGATTAATAGCTGTTCTTTCTTTCCATAGTCAATTTCTATGTATTTTATATAGTTGCTTTTAAATACAGAACGTATACTGACCACTTAAAAATGCATATCCATGGCATGATACTTCATTTTACAAAATGCGTTGAATGAAAATGATTTAAACAGATCAGCATCCGTATGCATAAAACGTTAATGGATGAGGTATAGAAATCGCTCTTATTACAAATGGTTGAATGGCGATAATTCAATGTAAACAATCCTTATATGAAAGTTAGACTGTTTCATTGAACAGCTACAGATAATTCGACGCTTCGTTAATTAATGGAGCTGTCAAATATAGTCAGAAGAGCCCTGGACCAAAAACTATTCCATCAGAGAAAAAAGACGTCCAACAAAGTATAATGGAGCGTGGAAATATGCTTAATCATTGTCAGATGGTAAATTTCTATGACTTACTTATTTAATTACTTTATTCATGAGTCTTATCTTTCAAAAACTATTATATCCCAAAAATGGTTTTTATATTATCTTAAAAATTTTTTTAAAAAAAACCTTTTTAATGTTCTTTGTTTCACTTTTCAATGTTTTTATTATTTTTAATAAATTTTTTTTAATGTTATATATAATTTGTAGTGTTATAATGAAATTCAAATTCCGAAGTGGGATTTTAACATCTGGTTTTATTTAGAAGTATATATAATTTTTAATTTATAACTGTTATAATATATTTTGATTTATTAAGTTATATTCATATTTTTCTCTTATAAAAAAAACCCAAGGTGAATTTAAAAAAGAATATATGCATTCCACATTAATATTTAACAACCAAAAGAAAATCAACAATCTGAGTGAATATGGCGGCTAGTTTAATTTAACTCCGTTTAACGAGGTTCTTGTGGACTTAAATTTCAAAGATGTATTACTGTATTAATTCTTTTTGAGAAGTGCTATGTAAACGACAGTTAAATTTTTATCATCTGATTTTCAAGAGGAAAATAGTTCTAGCATGTTCAATAAGAAAACTGAATGGCTACACTTACTAGGCAATATTCTCCCTACTCTGTCGGCTAAACTTCCTTTCATAGTGTCTTCGACTAAAGCTCCAATGGTGCCATCGTCATCGACCACATGGCCACCGATGACTCTCATTCCCAAATTTTCTCGTCTGCTACCTTCATGAGTTTGTTTAAGCTCCTTTCGTAAGGTTAGATATCCGAGATACCTTCTGCCGTCGGGCGAAATTTTCCAATAAACGTTGTGCTGAAAAACAATTAGAAGAAAAGAAATATTTTCATTTTTTAAATTAAATTGGATTCATGAAAACAAGATGACATCAGTAAAATAAGAAACGGGATTGGCATGCGTAATATCTAATAAAAAAGACAATTTTTTAAATTAAAAAAAATAACGTAAAAGGTGAGTTTTAAAAAAAGGATAGAGAATCCTCAAAACGTGGAGATCTATACCAAAACAAAAGAAAAAATGTCATCCTATAATACATAGTCTGAAATGAAAGGCAAGGGAAGCGACGTGACGAAGTAGTATATGAAGGAGTAACCATTCTGCAAACATTTAAATGTCACACCCACTTTAAGCTATTATAATCAAACAATATCTATGCTGTATTCACATGAATAAAAGACACTGATGTCGGTACTTAGTAAGATCCATTCAACCCAAAAGTTGTAGCATTGTTGTGGATTTTGTTTTTCCCCTACATTGATCGTTTTTTTATGAGACTGAATCTGTTAGACATTTTTTTCTCGACATTATCAGACTCGGAGGTTAAGAACTTTGAGATCAAGTATCCTGCGATCCACTCCTCAAATCGGCAATCGAAAGGTGTTGTCATGTGATGGCCCATTGCAAAACATAAGAACGCATGAGGTCCGTATATTCCATCTTCCAGAAAACGCATCTTATTTACATAATAGCAAATTTATATTTATATAAGAATCGCACAATTTCTGGAGTCAAAGGCAGCCTAATGAAATTCTTCATGCGTGTATTTGATAGAAGTTATAATAATAGAAAGATGAAATATTCGAATAACGTGGGGAAGACTGCACTCATTTCATATATGGAACAACAAACGGCAATCGTAAAAAAGAAACACTATTAAGGGGGTCGATTTTCTTCATAGGCAGTAGCCAAATCTTTAAAGATTCAAATGCAAATGTAAAACATTGTATTTTTTTTTCTGCCTATCGTATCATATACATGTTGCAGAAGATGATGAGAATTGCAATTGGTTTCTAGCCTCGAATTCAAGACCTTACCACTATCTCAACGAGGCTCGCGATTTCCCGAATGATCGATTGGGGGAGGAGGACCTTCTGCTTGACACTCTAATTGTCCCATCCGTTGAGCATCTGTTTCTTTTTCATGCGTTTAAAGCCTTGAGAAAACTCATTTCGAGTCTTTCAGTCCCTACTGGGTAAGTGCATGATGTTTTTGAGTATTAGTAAGTCTCCACGTGTTAGCGGTCCCTGTCTTAAGAAATTACTGTAATTCCAAGTCATTGCATTTGTATTTATTAGTTATGAGCGACTTCTGTTTTATCTCACAGTTTCCTCTTCGTGAGACTGACGTTTCTTTTCAGACTCTGCCTTCTGTGATGAAAATTACTTGTCACATAGCAGCCTACTTAAAATTTGTTCCGTCATTCCTGAAATTCTCCGTAAATATTCATCTCAATCAAGAAAGGTTATAGTCTTATTTGAATTATAAAGTACTGTTTCATTACGAATGCTATAACTTAAATATTTTTAATGTTGAACATTAAAATCGGTAAGCAGATATAACAAGAATCACTTTCTGAAATAATATGCTCACCAGTTACCAAAGTAGAAAGTTAAGATTCTATTGACAGTATTATTCCGCACATTAACACAAGTCTTTTGAGCTCTCATTGGTTCTTACTTCATTTAAGAGGAAGAAATAGACAGCGTTTTCTATTTAAATGGGACAGGGATAGACCCTTTTACTTCCTCGTCGACAACATTCACAAAGAAAAGGCATTGCAATTTTAAATATCGATTATGTTACGGACCTCCATGAAACCGAAAATGACACTTTTGAGATTATCTATATATATTTCTGAGTCCATCTATGCATATAACAATAAAACTGTTGAAATTCGGTTTTCAGATTGAAAATCTGCATCAAACTCTCGATAAAATTCCTGTAAGGATAGACTATCTGCATTCACCTTTACATGCAAATAAGATAATTAAAAAAAACCAAGAATGAATGAAATTTGAAAGTTATCTTTACATCAAAATTGTAAGCGAAGGCCTAATTTGGAGCAAATCTGTGAAAGGATAGACAATGTATGACGATAGGATATAGCTGTAAGCGATAGGATATAGCTGTAGCTAGATGAATGACATCTGATATCTATTAGAATTGTAGGTCTGAATCGGGTAGATCAGTAGAGAGATAAATTATTCCAAAATTCATATTGGATCCCATTACTGCATAAAGCACATAAACAGAGAATGCAGCATCCATCTTATAGATATGGGAAAGTCGATGCGAGAATACGCCCGATTTATTTTATTAAAAAAAAAAACTACCATTCAAAAATGCATTCTAAATGGTTTAAGACACTTAAACAAAAACAAAAAAAAAAGTGCTATCTTGTAGATGTATGGGGAAAGTCGAAGAGAGAATTCCCCTATTTATTTTATAAAAATGTGAAGCACTTAAGCTCAAAATGTGCTACCTTGTAGATGTATAAGTGAAAGTCGAAAACTCTACATCAATTTTATAAAAAGTCTCATGTTCGAATGAAATGAAATTAAACTAACGGAGTATTTATTTCCTCATTGGGTGGGGGGTGAGATGTTTTTTCATCCATTTGATTCATTTTCGTCGTCTATGTAGGTTAATATTAAAAGATCAACAGATGTAATTTGTGAGGCTCGCTGTATAGACAACTTCGAAAAAATAAGAATTTGAAAAATTCTGGCTTTGATGTTCGGTTAGCTCTCTTGTTCTTTCTGTAGAAGCGATGCAACGGATCTTCTCGTAAGCTTGAGGTCTTTGGATTAAAACTCGCTCCTGACAGTTTTTTTTCACCTACTACATAATTCTAAAAACAGTCGTAGCAGCACTGCGTAATGATTTTTCTCTTCGAAAACAACTCAAAGGTAATGAATTTACCATAACCATTTCATATTTATCAATAAAACAAGCCATTTCCTTTTCCCCCCTTCAGAATCAACTTATTTCGAATGGTTATATGACTTCATTGCATGATTGTGCTTTTGAAAAAAGTGTAGATGTCACAAGTGCAATCTTAGCCATTGATAGAAAAAATGGAATATAATATAAGCTGGATTTTACATAAGTCGCCGCCATGTAGATGTACGATATGGTTGGCACGACATTAATCATAGGTATGAAAATTTATCATTCAATACACGGTAAAAATTACAAAATACAGTAAACGTTCAGCAAGGTCAAAAAAGATGAAATGAATTGTATGAAACAATGATTGAATGGAAACACAATTAATGCACAGTTCAATCATGATCATGCAACTTGAGAAAAATCAGCATAAAACAAATAGAAAAATCTTCTTGGCTTCCGAGTTCAAAAGCAGGAAGTGCATGGGGAAGGGTGGGTGGGGAAAGTACCTTATGTGTATCTTCGCTGAGGGTGGCGCTGCTGCTGGTGTCGATGCCAGAATCCTTGGTATTCCCTTCCCCTGCGTCCCAGCGACGATGTCTACGAGGTTCAGCATAAGGGCGTCGGGGTTCCGGGACGTGACAGGGGTGCCTTCGGTGGCCAGTCCCTGCAGAAACACACAACACCATCAGGTCTATCGAGCTGCACGTACCTGACTAACTTCAATCGAAAGAACACTCACTTTTCATCGTTGAGAAACGCTACATGAGAGAAAAATCGGGCACTAGCTTCCAACTTAACTATCTGCGTAAGAAATTATATTAAGAATTTTCTCTTAATGATCTAAAATTGAACGGCCTCTAATATGGCAGAATAATTTGTTTTTGAAAAGATATTTAAGATTTATGCAGCAGAGTGATAGAATATTTGGAGTTTCCATAAATAAAATTCATTTTTCTCTTTTTGAATGAAAGTAAAAGTTCCTCTGACGTTTACAAATAGAATAAAGAAGAAATATTGCAACTCTTACTAAATTTTTAAAGAATAATCTTTCTCTCTGGACATATTTTAATCATGTTAGCAATTTGGCAAAGTAATGGTACCTAGAAAATCTCTTCGGAGAACGCCTGGACAATGATTCAGATTTCACACTTGCTCTCTATATCTGCATTTTTTAAGAATAGAGACCAACATAATTAATTATCTTTGAATGAAAACAGAAGAATAAAACGTGTTCAGAGATTCAAAATAACATTCGAATAATGATTTGGATTCTTTATCTACGGCAGAATAGCTTAAAAGGAGGGTTTAAGGATAAAGAGAGAAAAGACAAAGGGGGGCAGCAAGTGTTCATAGGAGAGCGGGGATGCCCGGAGCCAAGAGGACATGGACGGACGAACACACAGAGCACAGAGAGGAGGTTTTCTCACCGAAGGGGTGTGTTGATAGTCCTCCTGGCTCCGCCACCGGGTTTCTTGGGGTCTGATCGACGGCTTCTCCTTCCGCATAGAGACTAGACAGGAAGATAGACATACAGTTACTAAAAAGTAGGGATGATAATTGGTTAAAAGAAGTTGGCAACATATTGCACATAAAAAAAAGCTTGATTTGCTAAAAACTTTTTTAAAAAATATTCCGGAATTCAAACTGAAAGAGAGAATACTCCTATACAAGGCAAATGCTGCGTTAAGAAAAGATATTTCCATATTTCTTTTCATTTCTGAAAAAAATGACCATGCAAAGTATTGAAAAACTTTCAAATTGTTTGTACATGCTCGAATTATTTGAAATATAATTATTTTAGATAACGCACTTTAAGTCCTATTCTTTACGTTTCCTACTTTCCACACATGCTTTTGTTTTAAAATATAGCAAATGGAATTTTTCAGCATGAAATGAGTTTCCCAGATTTCAAATTTAACCGCCTTTCTTAAATAGCGACTTCCATTTTCCAAAATTTAAACATTCTCAACAAAGAAATAATTGAATAAACAGAACTGTAAAGAACTTATATTTCTCAATTCTTTTATGGTTTATTTCGATATTTATAATTTAATATTCTATGATATTTTTAATACGAGAGAGTTTTGAATTGTGTATTGGAAACCTAATGCTTTTGTTACTAATTTTAAAATTTCAACAAAAATGCTTGAAATATTCTCTTTTTAAATTGCATAAAAACAAGTGGAACTTAAAGCTATCTACATGCAAAATATATGCTATCTACAGTAATAAAATTTACATTGCTGAATAAGGATTAATGTAAAATATAATATAATTTTAAAAGATTTTCTCTTTAAATGCTATTAAGGAAGATCATTTCCTGTCCGAATGTAATGAATAAAAAAAAATAATTCTTAGTAAGCTGTGAAATATTGTTTAGTAAAGGATATCAAGAATTTTAAGAAATAATAATTTATGCCAGAAATTTTAAAAAAAGCTCCAGATTTCAACTCCAGACTGCGGTGGTGTAGCATGGATTTTAGAACGCCCGAGGAGTATGAGTATGCCAAATTCGCCGTTCTCTTATTTAGGTATCTAAATCCAAAGCGTCCAAAATGTACTGAAATTTTAAAGTACGTTATAGCAATGATAAATTTATTATTTCGTATTGTAGATAAAGATGCCACATGGGAATGTTTTATAATTTAAGAAACACATTTGTTTTGAAAATTCGTATTCGAGTGGCATTAATTGATATATACACAACATTTAAGATATGTGCCGATTAGATTAAGTTATTATTACGCAAAACTAAGAACACACAATGAATAACAATGAACAGAATACAAAATGCAAATTAAATTCAAATTAGAGCTATAATGATACTGTTTTGATATATTTTTTATTAAAAAAATTAATAGGTCTAAAAATAAAACTTCTGTTTTTAATTAAAACTTTATTCATCTACCTTTTCTAAGAGCAATGTCTTTTATTGCATTTCAGTTTTATAGTATCTTGTACTCCTTGTTCAAAAGACAAGATGACAGTTTGATTAGTTTTAAAATTATTTTTGTTGATTCTAAATAATTTTTGATCAAGTTCAGTTTTGAAAACTTCTCTCGAGCTGGCATTGCTTATGGATATTATGAGGAATACTCGGAGCTTTATTATAATACGGAGCAGGATATCTTGTAGTTAGGATTCCACAATAACCTATGTAAGTCTAAATGAATTCATTTGGACTGCAGCAGCTTCGAAAGTCAACAGTTGAACGCGTTCGAGCCTTAAATCAGATTGGTCAGATTCAGAAGATGCGTAGTTTCGATTACATTCCGATCTCGTATTATAGCCAGCGTCATATTTCGTCAAATTTCGTAACTGCTACAAACCTCTCACGAAATTCTATAATTATTGTATCCACTGAAAAAAATGGTTTTAATTTCAATTTATTTTCACCGGACAAGTCAAAAATATTCCTGCTTGTTTTGCACCTCAAAGGAAATTCCAAGGTCTTCCCACATATTTTCTCCTTAACATAAAGCCGTTCTCTATCAGTAACGTCTGCAAAACACTTACTTTCTGAGCAATGTAGAGTACTTTTGCATGTTAATGTTTTTTGTGCATTGTTTACTTCATGTAGGACAGAAGTCCAAAGAACAAAGAAAAGAAAATCTTAACTTGTAAAATTCCTGCCTTTATTCTTGTATTTAAACCTTAATCTGTCCCGAAGGGATAAAAAAGTATTTATTAAGATGCCGCTTTATATTCCCTCTGACGTGCGCCACGCTTCCCGAATCCTTTTTAAACTTCTGTCGGTCACTGTAATCAGAACGCCCCAACCAAGTGTGGGCGTGAAAAAAAAATAAGTGGCAGAAAAGTTCCTGGACTGCCTCAACTGAAGCAGCATGTAAACAAATTAGGTTTAACGAATGATTTCAAGTTCGTATTCAATATTTGGATTTTTTTTTCTTTTATTATTTGCTGAAATTCTGAATGCTTTCCAGCATCATCATATGTTTGGACTCTACAGTTCATTATATCGACAATAATTTAGCAATCAAAAACTATAGCAATTTAATGGAATAAATATAAACTGGACGGCTGATACTGCAAGTATTATGAGACACTGAACTCTCTTAATTTCATTTTTACTGAATGCCCGTCGTGAACAATCCGAGCTCAAAATAAAATATGCGAAGGCAACTGATTAGTACAAACGGTGTTGATAAGTCACTAGAGCTGCACTCACTTAAAAAAAGAGGGATAATAAGAAATTCCACAGTCATTTTAATTGGTCCGAATTGTAGCTTCAACAAAAATATGAAAAGAAACGATTTAAATTTTTAGTTATAATGATATGATTATAATGATTTATTATTAATAATAATACCAAACAAAACGAATGATCTCAGATGCTTTTCTAAAATGCAAAAAGCTTTATACCTAAAATTTCACTGTAGAGTCCTATACTAATAGCTTTTGAAAAAACATATAAATTCTATTACTTGCAGTCTAACTAATAAAATACTCTATTCTCAAGTACAATCACTTAAATTTCTTTTCACATATCATATGTTTAATAGCCAGTTAAAGACGAGATGTTTAGAGGCACAAAAATCTCTCGCGGGCACGTTTCAAAGTGACTAGGATCGAACCCAAGACAAAAAAGTACCAAATCACATTTTGAATTTTGTAACTTTTTTCGGATTGATAAAAAAAAAGTCTGATATAATATCAACTGTAAATACTGTCAGTAATTTTCAAACTATGAAATTTATGACAGTGAAAAAAGGCAGTTGCGAAAAGGAATTCAGGTAGATCGATCTTATATACAAAACGATTGGGGCAGAATGACGCCTAATTCAATAGCTGCCTCATTCATTTGAGAAAGTGGCAAGTATACAACTGAGAGAGAAGTCAATGCGCTTATCACGTACAACTACAATCGACATAGTAAATTTTTACCTTTTTTTTAACCGTCAATCAGCAATGAGGCTGAATAACAAAAAAAACTTTCCACTGCTTTTTCTGAATTTCAGGATGAAGCGAGGATCGCTAACTATGCAAACAAAACGAGCAGCTTAATAATTTTTACTATATATTTATAAATTAAGTTAAATAAGTTATTTGTCTTGGAAAGTTTTATATGTCAATTAAATGGATAAAATCTAAAGCATATTTTGATGTACTATTGCAATATTAAGGGGAAATAGTTATAAATGGTCTGAATTGTAAGCTTTTTGGCACCGAATTCAAACTTAAAAGAAAACTTCACCTAGTCATATAAATTCGTTAGGATATGTAAGTAAGCCTATTCATAATTTATTTTATAATCGCAACGCGCTTCTCTTACGTTTTCACAGTGTGTAACAACATAATCAAAGCTTGCTTCAGAACATTTCTAATATGATCTTTTTAATTTATTAATCTGTGGTCCTTATATATTTTAGTGTCTTCTCCACTCTTGTTTTGCAAGTAATTTGTCTGTGTTAGTCCTTAGATTCGTTGTCAGTCATATCTCTTCCAAGTGGAAACACTTCAATGTGTTTCATTGAAAATCTGGCCAATTTAGAATCGCATAGAAAAAAGTTCTCTTAATAAATGCTTTTCCTCCAATTCAAAAAATGCACGTGCAAAAATATTGCCTCTGATGATCGCTCGTTTAGGGAACAAAGGGCAGATAATGAAAATACCAATTCATTTTAAACGAATGATCCTTTGAGGGGTGATTATGGAACATTTCTATGTCCCGCATTTTCAAAGATTTTTAAAAATAAATGTGTCGTTGTCTTTTCGCCGCAAATGTTGTTTTAACAGATATGTGAATGTTTCTTGTTTTTTAAACATTTCAGTAACATTTAAAATTAATTATAAAAATAAATAATTTTAAATAGTCTTAAAATTTATATAATAATAATAATTTTAAAATTCATGTATTTTTCAGATCATAAAAAAGTTTCCTTTTTAAATCTGTAGTAAAAAAACTGCCTTTTAAATAATTTTTTGCTGCAAAAAAATCTTTAAGATTCATCGAATATATTCAAAACAAATTCCCTCATCAAAAATGCAGTTTCCTTACGAATTATTGAAATTGGAAAAGGTGGGATAAGTTTGCCCTCGGAATTTTTTTTGGTAGAATAAATTAAGAGGCGATATTGAAAGGTATGTCGGCCAGTAAAGATAGCGTTTAAATTTGTGAGTCATTTGCTGTTAGTTTTCATTAATGTTATAATTAATGTTTATTCATGAAAATTCAATTTATTTTCTAAATAATGATAGTTAAAATAATTTAGTTTTTATGCAATGGTTCCCTAAATAATGCTTTTTGCATAATACTATTTAATGCAATTTGTTATAAATCGCTATTAACTAGTATTTTAAAATGATGATATGTATAATGCAATTAATATTTTTTATATAATATAGCAAGGCAAAATAAATATATCTTTGAAAAAAATTAATTCTGCAAAAGTACAGATGTTAAATTAGTTAAACATTTTTTTTTTTTTTTTTTTTGCGATTTTTCAGTATGTGAAGACCACTTTGTTACTTTTTCATTTGTTTCATTTTAAACAAAACTTGTTTCATTTTTTATTTTTATACAAACATTCCTTTCAGCCTGCCATTTTCTGCTGTTTTTGAAAACTTACCTCTTATTTCTCATGCCATAGTCAATTGAATAAAGCATATGTGAATTCCTAAATGCATTCTTGGGAAAGTCCTATTAATTTTCTTTGTAGATAATTTACAACTTGGGGGGGGGGGTATTTCAAATGATAGTTTCAGCTGAAGTTAGTGTCCACTACTAGGTTTTTGAATCTGGCTTCTTTTCGGAATCCAGCAATTACAAACATTTGTACTGACAACAAAAACTCTTGAAGAATAGTAAAATTTTATTCAAGGAATGTGGGTCAACAACTTTTCCTGAAGAAGATGGCAAAATATTATAGCAGAATGTCAGGTTTGAGAAAAATTTTCTTTTACTGTCACAGTTGTCACATACTTTCTGCATATTTGAAGAAAAGGGCCAGAGAACAAATTTCATGCTTCCAGTGAAATAAGAAGTAAACAGCGGCAAGAGTCACGGAAGGATTTCGGGAAATACTCAAGTATCCAACCCTCTTGAAAAAAAAAAAAACTAAGGTAGGAAAAAATTTTTAGATGTAAAATATTTTATTGTTGCATGCAATTTCATGTGTTTTTTAAGAAGAATTTTGTATTATTATAAAAAAGCTTTTCAAAGGGATAAACAAGGTGTAAGATAATCATTCTTCATTTGACATATAGGATAAAACTCACTGTTATATAATAGGCAGCTTTTACAGAATCATTAGATTAGATGGAAACAATACGGAAAGAAGAAAAATACCTGAATTTCGCAGAAAAATAAGTTTAAAAAGTGATGTAAAGAAAAAATTAATTAAAGTAAAAGATATAAATTCGCCCTAAAAAAGAGAGTTTGTGAATAGAGTGTCTAGAAAATGAATCAGAATATGAATTTTTTTTTCAACGCATTGATACTTTTAGTTAAGGATATTAATGAATCGATAGAATCATAAGTTTGAAAAAAAAGTAAGGATCTTGCAAAGTTCTGATCTTACATCTTAACGAGCAACCCACCTCTGTCACTCTCCGAATCCTGGCAGGACGAGGGAGAGGACCTGGCGTCGTCTTCAGACTCGCTGCTACCGGATCTCCTGTATCGGTGCCCGTTCCCTTTCTTAGGTTTGGGTCTAGGAGCGGCGGGAGGATTCTCCGACTGGTCGGAGCTCAAGGAGTCGTTCCGGATGGTGTCCAGGGAAGAACGTCGTCGGGTGTATCTTCTCTGGAGCCCTGATCCGTCGCTGGGTTCAGCGCGCGAGTGCGGCGGAGCGGGAGAGGAGAGGAGAGGGTCTTCACGGTGTGGGGGGAGTGGATCCGGTCTACGAAAAAAAAAATAGAATTATGAAATGAGCAACGCGAAAGAAGTAGAAGAAAAATGAAATGAAGAAGACTGTTTCAAATCGGACAACATTGACAGTCGCTTTGGAAGTTAAGTTTAGGCTTACTTGCGTAGAGTTCACTCCTTCACTAAACTGAATGTAGTTCTTTTCGCTACGCAGAAGAATAATTTTTATAAAATCTTTTATATGCAGGAAATGTTGTACATCCTTTTTCAAGTGGCTGTAGAAAGACATCTAAATTCGGTTTTTGTGCAGTTTTCAATTCTTTATATGATCATTTATAGATCATCGTTGCTAGATATAAACACAACAATCCCAGCTGCACCAAAGTGTATATCCAATTTTCAACTTTAAATAGCTGCCGAAGTCTATTTACTATGGAAGGTCTCAGCTATTTCTGGCTAGCTATTTCTTATTCTGACCAGTTTCCATTAGCCCCCATTGCAGCTCTTTCTACAGATGACGCTTCCGGTATAAGGAACTCATCTTTCCAAATTTCTTATTTACTTATACACTTATTCTACTTGCTCTTACACATGTAATTTTTTTATGCTATATGAAGGCGAAGTATTCCGACTGCATTAACCCACTTTATATATCGCGGCTTTATTCAATTCCTTTCATAAAATTTGAATGCTGGAATTTTGGGTTCATTTTTAAACCACAGTTAAATTAATGATTTTATACGTGATTTATGGAAAAATATCTGAATTTCGAATTAAATTTTTAAATATAATTCCGATGTGACTTAAATACTAAGAATTTGCAATCTACGGACCAATTAATGATTAATAAAACAGCCAGAATGAAAGA
>JAPMOR010077641.1:495729-506671 GCA_026543865.1 Argiope aurantia
TTTTTTAATCGATTACTCAGTGAAAAGGATAATACTTACTTTCCCTTTTTATCGAAATGATTATAATTGCTACATTTTCTATTTGAAAACATCAATTTAAATGATTAGTTTTAAAAAAATTAGAATTTGTTTAAACTTAACATCGAGAATTGTCAAATTATATTTTAATTACCAGAATAACAGAATCTTACAATTCTTTCTTTTTGAAAGAAGTCTTCCCCAAATTTGTCCAAGAGATTTTCTAAGGATGGAGAGCTCACCTGGCAGCAGGTTGTTGCTTCTTCTCGTCGCTCCAGAAGGAAAGTGATGTGTTAGCGATATTGAGGTTAGAAGTGAAATGTCTTTTGAGGAGAGGAATGGGGCTCTGGCGTTCCGTGTTTGCCTCTTCTTCCAGGCTTTTGGATCTGCCCCATGTTTTCTGGGACTGAGAAACCGAGTCTTTCTTCAAGGCCCAATTTCCGAACTTGATGGCCAGCTCCTTGTTCTTACGGCACAGGATGCACAGCCAGATCTGAAAATGAATTCAAAATCATAACATCCGCTCACTTTCTTTTTATCATTAGCAAAGGAAATAATTTATAACTTAAAAAATCAACTGCTATTGAATGGGATTTGAAATGCATGCACTGATTAACAAAGACAGAAATTTTAAATAATTTTCGATACAGATCAATTTTATTTTTATGTACTTGTTAATTCTGTGTAAGTTGTTTGAATTTATCTCCTTGGCGATAGAATGAAGAATGAATGCATTTCGCAAATCGTGCCCACCAGAATTGCATACTCTGTTGCTAATAAACAGAGACAAGGAGTTTCAATTACTTTAGCGAAGGCAGTTTTTGAGCATTATCACGACAAAAAGAATAGATTGCAAGAGAACAATGCTCATTTCAATGATACTCATTGAAAGATTTCGAAAAGAAACAAAATCGCCACACCTAATAATCCATTAAATTTGGCAAACTGAATCACTGCTTGATTTTGTTGTTTAAAAATTATCTCAAGATCCAGGCAATATAAAAACGTTACAGGTAAAAAAATTATAGAAAAAAGGCAACAATCGTATTAATACGAAGTGAATTGCCTAATGTTGGTGCATTCTCTAGTAATGTACCGCAAGATTAAGCGGTTAGAAATTTTACATTCCATGACAATTTGCATGTCACCTAGAGATGTGTTCACTTTAATGAACAGAATTTCATCTGGGAGGAAAGATGACCATTGAGCAGCAAATCAGATTGAATGAAACAGCTGCCCTTTTCTTAAGGGTTTGTTCATTTTCAGGGAGTGAAACGTGTAGTTTAGTACAACAGCTCACGAGTCGAAGAATATTCCCCAATTTCATTATCGTAGTACACAATTAAAAGAGACATTGGGCCTTTTTAAGCACAATATAATTCAGATCAAATTAATTATTGGCATTTTACCAAATGGAATGCATTTTTCCTTGTCTAATGTCCTTTACCTTGTTGAGACGCAACGGCACTTTCACGCCGCACCTGGCACAGCAACGCTTCCCACACTGGCTACAAATGTGACCGATACCGTCCGCAAACTTGGTCTTGAAGCAAATATTGCAAGTAGACTCGAGATCGACGCCTGCTTTCTGACGGAGATTTTCGACAGCTGCTTCCAGGAGTCGGATTCTTTCTTGCTCTTCCCTAAGAAAAGACCATTTAAAAATTATTGGAAGATCTTTAACCAAGGTTTCTTTCATTGATAATCGGTATCTAATAGTCACTCAAATTTGTTTTGAATTTATATATAAAAAATTTTTACTTTTAAATCACATTTTCGAATTGTTAAACTTTTTTACCTACCAAGAATCCTATCCTTTTTTGCCTACCATCTTAAATCGAAATTTCAATCTCTTTGAAGCAATAATTTATATCGCAATAAAGCATCATTTTATATTAAGGAAACTGGGATGTTTTCGAAAATGAAAATTGTCGAAATTTTAGTTGTGAATAAAAGGGATTTTTTTCCCTAGTAAAATTTAACATCTGATAGATAATTTGAAACATATAGAACGAATGACTTATTTTAATTATAAAACAATGAAAAAATATTTGACTCTTAAAATATTAGCTTTTTAAAGGTAAATTAAATATAGGCTATGATGCTATATTTTTCAAGTTCATAACCACAAATCGCTCGCTCAGGAAAGAAAATGAGTAAATTGAGTAAAGCTACTCCAAAATTAGCAAAATATTTGAAGACTGGTTTAATAACAATGCTATTAACTCAAATGAATACCTTCAGATTTAAATATGTTTAAAATAAAAATTTCAAAGAATGAATATAGTGTAACTAGAAAATCTAAAAGATAACCGGTATTTTTTTTAATTATAAATAGCCTCTAAAGATTAATATTGTTACAAATCTGTAATGTTGCTTCCCAGCACTGTTAGTTCAATCACTGGAAAGACCGTTTTACGATGAGCTCTGATCGAGTGTTTCGTCAGTGATCCCAGAGCTTGGCGACGAATTTGGCGAGTTTGGCAACAAAATAGATATTGCCGGAAACTTCCAGAATTTTAACAATTGAGCCAATAGGAACCGAGATACGCCTGATTGGTCCAGAATCTTCTCTGCCCGCCTCTCGGGAACTATAAAAAGCCGATAGTCTCAAGCTATAGTCAGTCGTAGTCATGAAACAGATGTGTATCGAGTCGTCAAGAGGACAGCGAGTCAACGGCAAATAGTTAGATCAGTCCGGCGAAAAACAAGCGTTGCATGAAGCTCAAGCGATTTCTGATTGAGTCGTGTGCCAAGTCCTGGTGTTTATTGTGGAAGCAGCATCGAGTCATGTGTGGAGTAGTCAGTCGTGTAGTAGTGAGTTGGTAGTTGGATACAGCTAAAGCGAGGAGACAGTGGTGAATAGCAGACGTTTGGAGAGACCGTAGAGTGAAGCTACGTAGACTCCCTCATTCTGCTGAATTCTGTCTGGTCACTTTGTCTGCTGTGGTTGTTATAACTACCGATTACGACTTGTGAGCTACTGTTTGTTGTAGTGTGATGCTGTGTGTTGCCTGTGTTCGTCTCGGCTGTATATTTGTCGTCTTGTATTAGTGTCTTCGTGTTCAATAAAGGTCGTCGTTTGTTATTAAAGAACTGTTTATTTCATTGACCAACAAATCAGAAAAGAGCTCCGACGGATATTCCGTAACAATATTATTGAGCAGAAAAAATAAAAATATATTTAATAGACGCATAGTGCTTGTAAATATAGTTGTATAAAATTTCTTACCAGAATATGTTCGAAGCGTACCGAAATTTAAAAAGAAACGTATTTCGAGAAAAAGGAAAGAAAGAAAAACACACTCTTGTATTTTTCTATCATATGATCTTCTGTTAGAGTCATTGTTAAAGAATAATTAATGTACTTCTGACTTTTCAAACCTATACAAATTATATATTTCTGCAATCAGCGAACATTTGGGCGTATCAAGAGTACTTTCATTTTTGAAACTAAAATTTATTTTAGAGTAAGAAATGAAACGTTGGACAAAGAAGCACATTGCATCATAAGCGATGACTTCTCACCTCGTTTGACCGCTGAACAATCTCTCGGCTTTTCTATTCTGTTAAAAAAAAATCCTTTTAGGCCTCCTCACTCCAAATCTTGAACACTTGAAAAGAATCTATCATGAAAAAAGTTTTCCATCTCCGAAAATATGCGATGAACTAATGCAGTAAAATATGCATTGTACGGTGAATTGTTAAAAGCGCGTTTCATTCAACCTCCTCTAGACATGTGGTGAAAGAGCTCTCTCTTTCTCTTTCTATTTTGGCATAAGGACATAATTTCTTTTTAACAGCATATATCCTGTCCAGCTGTTCTCAAAGGGATGCTTAGAAGCCAACCAACCGTATAGTGGGATCGAAATGAATGAACATAAACATTTTTTTCAAATATGATTGATTTGTAAATGGCTCAGCTATTTCAATTTTTTTCGCTTATATGAATTTTATAGGTATGCCTACTTTTCATTAATTATTACTATTCATTAAGACAGCCTAAAATCTGATGAGATCAATTCAAAAAGAAATTTTCTGTGCCGCCTGTCCTTTTCTTTCTACTATATTTAATACACAACATAGAGTCAACATTAATGCAACATATGCAAATTTCTGGCTGCAAGAGATCGGATCCTTCTCTACGTCCTTTCTTCAATTCTTCCGATCAGATTCACTGCAGCATTCATCTATTTGACTTTAAGAATCAGATGTCCTTCCTGAAAATGACGAACTAGTCTTGAATTGTTTTATCACGAATCTTGTCATTCTCTTTAAATTCTCGCTCTTTCCGAGTTGCTTCTGTGGCTGGCTTAAATTCTGATTCTTCCAAAATCTCTCTACTACTGTATCACCATTAATCCGATATTAAAATGAAAGACGGGAGATTAAGACTTCTGGAGTTAAACAGCAGTGGTGACATTTGCCAGATTCAAAGCTTTGATATGCAAGCGTTTAAAATCGAAAATATTTTTGATAGAATGAAAAAAAAATGATAAAAATTGGACCCATTTCGCGAATAAATAATCATATTTCGTCGCTTAAAATTTAAGAATATTCTTACAAGTATCAGATAATGTTCACTTACTTGTGATTTCTGCAAAGTGCACTGTGTATGATCTTGTTTCAAACATATCTGGATAATGTAATATAAGAAAAACAATTGATAAATAAAGCTCCAAAATTCTTTAGAACGAAAATAAGTGCACTGTATCTACTGCCCTTACCCCTGGTCGATAGTAGCGAATACAATGTGATCTGAAATGCTAATTTTCGGAAGAAATTGTTACAGTTAAACAGCTATGACGCATTTTTGTTTAAATATTTTTTACGATTTGCTTTTAATTTCAATATTCCTTTATGATTTATTTATCTATTAAAATTACTGTTGCGACGAGAAACGAAGGAAATATAGAAATTGCAAATTTTACTAATGCTACTAATTTTATGCCAGGCAAGTCAAATAACGAAAAACATGTTATATAGCATGCATCCCATCTTAACAAACATAAAGATGTTTCATTTAAGAGAAATATCATGTTTATCATCTCCTCATAAATGGCAAATTTCCGCTGAAGCAGATATTGAATATCGCCACAACGATCTCGGAGATGAGATTTTGCCAATGCTTTGGAAACTAAGAGACTACCACATTTGCATAAAATGAAAATGCAGCATATACGAGAAATATCCAGAAATTAAGTTTCATTTTCGACTTCTGCCACGGCAGTGCTACATTCATGATTTCATGCATGCGCATTCATTTAACTGATTCATTGGCAAACAATTGAAGTCATTCTTGGATCACTCAATTTATATGGGCTGAATGCTGAACATTTCAAATGTTTAAAAAAAAAGAAAGAAAGGAGCACCTCGTCGAATACGGGTTACGTTCTATTATTTGTTTTCTTAAAGATGGGAACACTAAACCAACTGAAATTTACAGATAACATTTTGAGTGATTTGTTGATAACGAGGAGGATGCAAATGAGGGACGTAAAAGTATTCACGATAAAGAAAGAAGTGAGCGGCGGTCTCTTATTGATGCTGATTTGCTCATAGAAATTTGAAAAGATGATTATAGAAAGTCGAATATTCGGCATTAAAATATTTTCAATGCATTTTCCTTAAATTTTATGCTCACTTCTTCGTCATCGGGCGCGGCATTTTTCTATGACGAGGGTATGCAAAGGCACCCCGATAAGATAAAATTTTTCATAATGATGGTAACGATGTTGAAAAATATTTTAAGCAGTGTGATGTAATAAAGTGTTTTTTTAATAATCATTTTCTTTTTTTTATTGTTTAAAGGAACTTAGTTTTTTGGATATTCTTATTAATTATATTTGCATGAGCAAGATATGAATTGTGTATCTACTCCATGATAAAACATCTACTCATACACTGAGGAAAACTCTTTTCCATGCTTATTTTAAAATGTCAGTCACGAGTTTTCGAACAAATGGTTGTAAATAATAATTGGCAAATGCTTGATTTAAAAAAAACATTGCTTAGGAGAAAGTACTCTTATGGTTCGGAACTATTTATAAAATGTAATCTATTCAAATATGAAACCCTGATTATAAAATGAACTGTGGAGATTTTAAAAATATCACTTCTACTACTATTATTACTGAGAAGCATTGTTTCATTCATTGAATTGAAGAGAATCATTGTTTTCGCTTTCCAGGGAGTAAGACTTTTAATTCAAGTGCGAGGTATAGAGGACTCAAAATCACGCTGGATCGATCCCCGGTGGTAGATTCTATAGCAGGGTCACCTACTTAATTTACCCTAACCAGCAACGAAACTTCAGAAAGAAACAATTGTTATTGGCAAAAGTGAAGAAGTTCGTTACTTCATAGGAAAATCGATTTCTTTTAAAGATCTGCTGGCGAAACAAGTGCGTTTTGATTTGATCTCTGAAACAATTGCTTTTTTATACATTTATTTAATCTTCTAAAACTAACTTCAGTCGGTATCATTTAATGAAAAACATTCCTCATTGTAATAAAGAGGGTTTTGCGGACAAAGCGAAAGTAATGGCAGTAATGACACTAATAAATCTATTACAACAAATATTTTTGTTGTTGGAGAGATGTACTATTTGAGTAAGTTTAATCGAAAATTTTCACAAATATTTTTTGAATCCGTTTGGGATAAATTCTTAACATAGTATGAGTCTTTATATAAATTCATATGAAATAAATGCTTACATAATGAAGCATTTCTTTCGGCATCTAAAGACGGCACCGGTAATAATAGTTTTTTTTTAACCTTAAAAAATATTGCACTGCTTCTCAAGCAGTGGGAGCAGGAATCTGGTAGCTTCATTAGTACATTGAACATAAGGATCCTGAGAATAAAAGAAACAAAACTGGGGGGAGGGACAGTCTCTAGTAGCTATAGACTGATGATTTTCTTAAAAAAAATTTTTAGGAATAAGTACACTTTCTCGGATAAACTAATTCTTCATTTCAGCAATGATCGATTTTGAAATTTCTGTAAGAAATCAGTGTAACTCTTCCGTGATGCAAACATCGGAACAACGTTGGCGAGATATAAACTTCGCCATGTAGACATCGAATTCTCCAATATAAAATATCCGATAACATTTGTGATCATGATATTTATGACTCTTCCAATCAAGCATAAATTCTTGAACAAACATTGACGAAAAGAACAATAAATCGCATTGAACTCCGTCAGAATGACAAATTAATTTTAAAACGAAAAATTGTGAAATAAAGACAAACGATTTGAAAAAGCCTGCGTAGATGTTTTTAATATTCTATTTCCTGTTCTGACAAATTTCTCAACTCAACAAACGAAAAAAAAAAAAAAAAAATGTAAACAAATCATTATTAGGGTTGCTAGAAAAACTATTTCATTTGCTTTTTCGGGTTACCATATTGGAGGCAAACTCGGGAACAAAATTAGGATTCAACCAAACAAATAAATGTTGAATAAATATATCTTGAACATATAAATTAGCATATATATTCAACAGTATTTTATTAATGTAAACTTGGAACTTCATCGTTTTTAAACGCTCTTTTTTCACCTAATTATTGCACAATTTTTATTGCAATAATTAAGTGAAATTCAAATAATTAAAGAAATGATTCAAATAATTAAAAACATTTTTTATTGTTGATGGGAATATATTTAAAATAATTGGTCACCATATATACAAATTTGGTCAGAATATTTAAAATTAATTACATAAAAACGAGTGATTTTTTTCATCGATTAGCAGAAAATTAAACTAGAACTTTCAGAATCATGTGTTTAGTTGAAGTTCAGAATTTAAAAAATCGAACTTCAAAATGCCAAAAATGCTCCAATTTTCTACTGGCTTTTGATGCCTCTAAATATTTAAATGCAGAAAGAAAAATTCAGATCAACATTTAAGGAAAAAATATCAATTTCTTGATGCCTATAATGTATCATAACAATAAAAAATAATATTTGATAAGGAAAACATCTTATTGATTGGTAACACTGAACTGCGGAATTCATCATTTTTATTATCATTCATCTTGTAATTCTTGGTCAACCGAATGAAGCAGCAGAATGAATCACTCCAAAACTTTCTTGCATACTTTCTAATAAAGAAATTATTCTCTTCTCACCCGCATTAAATTCTAGACACAGGCGAAGAATAGTTACGAAATATTGTTCTTTAGCGTCAATACAGACAGCATTTTTAATTAATCTAACGTGATATTTGGGGATTTTTTTAAATTAATGTGTGTGTGGAATGTGGCTAATGCACAAGTATTCGAAAAGGGGCGCATTTTTTTCCAATCGATTGAAATCAAAATTTGATTCAAAGCTAAAATTGTAGATATAAGATCACATTCTCAATTTTATTTATATGAGTCATTGCGCTTACATGCATGCGAAATGATCGACAGCCGATAACTTTTGATAAATTGATCCAAAATTCGATGAGAATCTATTTTGGATGATAAACCTGTGTACGAAATTTTATTTACGCCCCTCTTTACTTTCTGTCGTTATCATGTCCATTTGCACTCGAACGGGCAGATAGACAAACTTCCTCTAGATGGATTTCATTCAAAATTTGATAAAAATCTACAATGACGGTTTGAATTATATATTACATTTCGTCAGTATAACATTGTTTATCATGTTTACAGACTGACATCATTTCAAAACATATTCTTTGGATTCAGGGTGGTCTAAAAATTGAAGATTCGACAAAATCTCCGATTTTTTTTAAATGTATACTCTTTCTCATATAAAAGAAAGTGAGAAGTTATTTCATTTTCTTCATAATTTTTAAGTTGCAGTTATGCAATGAATAGAAAATAGTTTTGGAAGGGATTTTCGTTTACTCTCAATTTCATTCTTCATATTGCAAGAATTTTTCTTAGAACTATAAATGATGCATCTTAATCATAATGTAATGTCTTGCATTATCAGAAAAAAATGAAGTTTATCCTTCAGACAATTTTAAGTCTGAAAAACTTCATATTAACCCAATCGAATAACGAATTTTTCTAGACGTTTCTTTTTCTCTGTAAAGCATAAGGAGGAATAAAAACTTATTTATTATTATTTTGAAAAATGGAATGAATTTCTTTTTAAAATGTATAGTGCCATTCTGTAAGTAATTAATGTGATATAAGTATGATAATACCATAAAACATTTCAGAAGTAGGGAAGAACCTGATAATATAAATTTCAATGCAGCTCCCATTTATTTCTCTTAGAATTTTAGGCTGATTTTACTCGAACCTTTTCTATATGGATTTTAGATAGGATTGCAGAAGTGTGAAGCATTTCAATTAATATATTTTAATAACCTTTTATTAGAATAATTATGAAAAGAATATGAAGACATAAAAAATTTTATCCTCTGCAACTACCAAAGGAAATCCAATGACGCCTGAAAATGAGAAGAACAGTGACTATGCTATCAAATTAAGATCATACGGCAATACAAGCAGCATTGTTAATGACATGTAAAATTATGCAGTAAAAACAGAAAAAAAAATCCTCTGTTTCCAAAACAGCAAGTTTCAACTTACTAGCAAATATTTCTTGAATGATGACAGAAAGGTGACAGCTTATCGAGGTGACCCGTAATGCAGTAGTTCCCCGTATAATTTTTGGGTTCAGCCCATTTTCATTCTTCCACAAAAATATCCATGCGTGTGAAAATAAGCATTGGAAATCTTTGTTGCCTGTTGAGGCTCTCTCTGCTTCCGGTTTTCTCTCTTTCAACAATTTCTACAGTATTTCGTACCACGTCTTTCTTGTTATAGGATCAGTCATTGCTTTTCATATTTTCAGTCACTTAGCAATGGGTTGGACAATTTTGTAGCTTCAACTTTTTTTGAAATATTGTCGTTCTGGAACTGGGAGATGCCATGTTTGTTGTTCTTTCTCGAGTGCACACTTGAAAACAGTTATTCTCGATATTCATTCGATTCATTGATCATATCAATCTTTAAGAATTCAGACATTGGTGAAGTTATTTTATAACTTGTTTCTCATCCGATGTAAGATTTTTTTTTTACATCATACAAAAGAATAACCGTGTCGATGTGTACATTAACATAGATCTTGGGACATTGTCACAGCATAAGCCAATCAACTCAAAGAAATATGCATTTCTTCTTTGTTATATGATAAGAATGCTCATCAGAATTCTCATTTGTTGCAACTTTCTATTAAATGACAGACAATTTTGGCAAAGATAGGACTATCTTATGTCGATGCCAACTTTTGCAGCTTTCAAATCACTATGAATTAAAAGGCCGGAATCTTCGGTCATCTAAAATTGGCAGCCACAAGAAAATTGAATACAATAACATATTTTGGCACGATGACCAACCATTTATATTTATTTCATTTCACTGTCAAGCCTTTCGTATTCTTGAAAGCTTTCTCCAATAAAAATGCATTAGTCCTCTTGCACAAGGCGACACTCAAGAGAATAGAGCAAACAACCTTTCGAAAACAAAAGAATTTTGAATTGGTAAAAAAATTCTATAAGAAAAGACGAAATAATGTTTGAATTTTGAAAGAGATCTCATATATTTTGTTCGTTGCCATTGTTTACCTGCGTTTTGAAAGTGAGCGATCTTAAAGGGAACATCGGTCAGAAGATTATATTGAGTTTTTATTTCGCAAACTATTTGGTAAAGAAAATTATTTAGTATAAATAAATTACCAAACAAATTTTTATATATAAAAATGAAAAAAGCACCAGCTCAGATCAGACGCAAAAAGACGGAAAATCAGTAATTCATATTTGAGAAAATTTTAGAAATTTTTTTTACTGTAATTTAATTTATTTATATTTTTTAATCGTTTACAAACCTTTGTTATCAATGCATTGATATAGAAACTAGATCTGCATCTGTACAGTGCTTTGGGGAATAAACAA
>JAPMOR010077641.1:516671-544483 GCA_026543865.1 Argiope aurantia
GTTTTGATAAACCAGTCTACTGGCTCAGTTAAATATTTTAAAAAGACAGTGCATCTATGAAAGTTATTTTTGCTGGTCATTTATCTTTTCTCACCATGGACTGAAGGACAAAATAAAATAATTTTCGAAAGAAACCTTTCAATAAAATACTCGTGACGAAAATTTAAAAAAAAGTGTTAATACTCTTTGGAGAATTAAGAAAGTAGTGAATTGCTTTAAGATTTTAAATATGGATAAATAAATGCAATGAGAAGTTCAGTTTTAAATTTCAGGTATTTATTTTTTAATATATATATATATATATATTTATTTATATTTCCTACACCAAGGATACTCTGACTTTTAAATATTAGAACCCACTAATTATAAAATGAATCACTAGAGACCCATGTCATCCTCGGCGCATTAAATATTTTTTTAAACAAAAAAAAAGTGCAATCTTTCTGAAAGAGGTTTTATGGGCCAAAAAGTAGCTCAAGAAAAAGAAACAACTATTTTTAAATAAAATTTTATAAAAGATATTTCTAATTTGTGGCTGAATCGAGCTTTTAAGCTCACACCACAATATTGCAAATTATGGAATAGTGTGGATGCATTCCAGATCTTGTCTGATTCTGCAACAATTGACCCACAGTTTGGGAGCCTCTACTTTAAACAAATATGTAAATGATTTTTTTTCAAAACAAAATTTCAACAAATACAAATGCCTGAAATTGAATACAAATATAATGAACCGAAATTTATTCCAAATACAAATGACTGAAATTGAATACAAACAAAAAAATTATATGGAAAAAAAGATTTTAACTATTTTTATTTAACATCCTTTAACAAGGGAATGTTATTTATTATGTTGAAACATTTAAATTTTAGGGAAATTAAGAGTGCATGAATTAAAGACACCAATCAGAAAACTATGTGTAGATTTTTTAACATTAGTTTAATAATTTATGTGTAATTTTTTAACAATATCAACTAGACTGACTGAGATATTATTTTGAAAGACACTATTTGAATCAAAACTGCAAGGAGAAGGGAAAAAAGAGAACTTGACTTTTAAATAAGGTTATTTCATGGAATAAAATAATTAAGCTACATTATTCCAAAAGGATGATTAGCAGATTTAAAAATGTGATTACCGATTTTATATTTTTGTTCATAATTGCAAAAAAATATGACCAAGAAATAAATTTAATTGGAAACAAAGCCCTAAATGTGAAAAATCAATACTTATAAAAGCAGTTTTTTTAACATTTATCACAGAAAATTTTGAATTCCTCTCAATTTTCTATTTAACCCATCTTTTAAAAATATTTTGATTAAACAAACTACTCTTTTTTTCAAGTTATAGATATGTTTCATTTAAAAAAATCTATAATTTATTAAAAGATATACATTACACTACATACTCATAATGACACGCCATGAAAACTGAGCGAATAGCAGTTGTAAGCTCAGTATTAAAAATTGAAACTTAACTTCATAATTTTATTTGCATTTTTATTATATTTATGTGTTGCGTACATTTACAATACACTCACTTTTAATTGATTTCAATTCTTGTCTTCATTTTATTTCTCGTTTTTAATTTCTTACCAGTTTCTGTTTTGATGAAAAAAGAAAAAAAGAAAAAAAAAAAACGCTCAGTTTGGCACAAATCAAAGATATTTCTGGCATCTTTCCGCTGTTGTTGTTTTTTTCCGAAAAAGCGAATGACGCATGAAAAAAAAAGAACTATTTTTTATGTGGTCAATTTCTAAAAAGTGTTTTTTTATACATTGTCTAACTGACTATATTGAAATCTAAATACAAAAGCAAATAAGTACAGGCATGGATTATAATAATAAAAAGAAATCGCTTTTCCTAGATAAAAACGAAAATGTTTTTTTTTTTAACGTCTATCCATACATAATCGTAACATGCTTATCATTTACATCCGAACAAAATTTTTGATAAGATTTTTTTCACTTTCATTGCCAAACACTACATAGAGATCTCAAAAGTAATGAATTTCGTTTCGTACATAAAAATTTTGAAATATAAATGCTTTTTTGTCCCGAAATAAACACACAAAAAAATTTTTTTTTAATCAATAACTGCATTTTAATGGAATAGTGGCGTGATAACTAATAATTTTTAAATTCTTTTATCTATTTGCATGATACTCGGGCAGAATGCTTTTCAATGAAATTTTTTAAAAATCTTTCGATAGTTTAAGAATCATATTGGAACGTTTGTATTTGTAATCTAAAATTTAAACCTTCCCTAAAGCATTTCATGTTCTTTTAAATGATATCGGAATGAAATATTTAAAAGATGCGATTTTTCTTTACTGTTTTAATTTTGAATCTCAGTTATCCTTCCAAATAAGAAGAAAAATCATTATAGATAATAAATAAAATTATTTGATAATTCCTCTTTGCCACAATATTTTTTTCTTCCAGTCGATATAGAATAAATTTCTTCAGTGCCCTTATTTGAATTTATTTTATAATCATTACGTCAAAGACACTTAAAAAGAAATGAAATTCGAAATGAATTTCACTTTTCTGTGATTGAAGTCAATCTGGGATTGGAAAAAGTCAAGCTGATATCTTGATGACTGCTTAAAATGGAGCATTGATTCGCACGGGCTTCAATATCGAGAAAGGAGATGAAGCGAGGTGAAATTTCCGCAGAGCCGCAATGGAATCACGATCCTGAATTGAATGTGCTAAAACAAAACAAGTAGCTTTCGGCGTCGGCGTACGCCATGTTCTGAAAGGACGGCTTACAAATGAATGCAATTAGGAGAAGATATTTTTGGATTAGTTGAGAAATTGGCTCTTAAACGTGTTGGCCGCCTTTTCCTTTGACCACTCCAACTCTTATCCTCATGTTAAAAAAAAAAATCTTTGCGCAGGAGGGCCAGGTTTTTGCTCTTTTGACATTAAATATCAACTTACAATTCCATGCTATACAACTGATTAAAAATGAACAATCGACATGCTCAAGATTTTGTAAGTGAAGATTGTGTGCATTGTCATTCAGATTTAAATTGGACACAAAATGAATTACAAAGTGCGAGAAGTTGCTTACTTAAATAATAGTAACATAGCACTACAGAAATACAAATTTCAAAGAGGCATTGTTTAAAAATAATGGCTGCTATCTTTTTCGAGATGTTTATGTAAGAATTAAAAACTAATACACTCACTTTAAACCACAGTACCTTTAATTATAAACTTCAAATCTGGCAACATGATGAATTCCAGGGCTTTTGAAAACTTTTCGCAATAATACTCTCTCAAAGAAATCAAGATAAAAAATGAAATAAGATAATCCTCTTTGCTTATTTCATGTTTTTAAATTAACTATATAGATTTTTACATTATATTTTTCACAAAAAATATATCTTTACTTTGAATTTCTTTCTATTTTCTTAAAAAAATTCACGAAAATATTGTTTTTGCAACATGGGCTTATCAAATTTTTTTGTAATAAAGGATCAAAGGTAGAACCAAAGAATAGAAAATAATATAATACTTTTTCTAAGCAAAACATATAGGTCATGGTTATATTGTTGATTGTGAAATGAGAATTCTAAATATTTTGTGAAAAATTTGAGAACTTTGCAAAGTTTTATGAATACCCATTGAAAGCTTTCCTCGGCATAAAGCTGATTTAGATCCGTTTTTTTAATCGGCATGTCCCAGAGGACACTTCTGAAACTGAAGAGATATTTCTGAGGTCACATTTAATAACTTGGGAATAAATCACTTCGAGACAGGAATTAAATGAATACCCGAAACAAATTAAAATACGATTCTATTTTAGTTTAACACTCTTCAAATTTATTTTTATAAATAAGATTAATAAATTTCTTTTACAGAAATTAACTAATATTTGAAAGTCCCAATTTTTTTAGTTACAAAAGGTAATTGTGGACTTTGACAATCAGTAAAATTTTTACTCGGAGAAACAGTATGAAACTGCATAGAACTCTGGTATTTAATTTATTAAATAAGTTTAATTTAAATTCGAAGTATAAAAATCCGTGAGATTACGTTTTTCAGTTTAAAAATGAAGTCTTTTTTTCTCAAACGCACGAAATAATTATTTAAAAACATTCTCTTATTGTTCAGAAGCTCAAATGATCTCTTCATTGAAGAAAGTGTTGAACAGAATTTATTTTTAAAAAACGCCAATTTGATCCAGATTTGATGTGAAATAAGGTGTCTATCTTGTTATTTTATTATTTTTATATGTGTAAAAGATTATTTGGATGGTACTTTCTTTATTATGTTTTATTGATATAAGTATATGATCATGTCGCAGAAAATCATGCCTCTCTTCAAATGAACAAATAAAAATCTACGCAACTAAATCATATTAAGAAGTTCAAGAAGTTTATAACAGATGATTTTATGATTATTCGAATAGATTCATCTTTTTATTTGTGAGATGGCAACGAATTTGAATGATAAGTTTGAGGTTGAAGTGACAGAAGGAAATTCAAGTGTCATCTCGACGTATCTGCATCAGAAAGAAATAATGTTTAATAAATGACACATATCAAATCATCCCTCTTTTCCTTATCAAAATTGATTTACAGTATCTTGAAGAAAATTTAAAAAATATGCCTTCCATTGATGACTAATCATTTTTTTGCATCTTTAGATCTGTATGTGATTACAAGAACGTTTGGCTGCAATTGTAAAATATATCTTCCGTTCATTCAAACTTAAGATTCGAATACTGCTTACCCCTTTTCTTCGAACAGCAATGTGCAGTGGTGTATATTGGCATTCTTTGGAGCTTTCGTTTGTTACTATGCGTAGTATAGAGAAAGTATAATAAGAAACCCGAACTCGAGATTTTGACAAATCTCTGAGTCTGGAAAGTATCCGTCTGACTGTGAGAAAGATCACTCAAAACCGATTTGAGTTATATGGATGAAATTTAGTGTACGGTCTTTACAGTAAATTTGCAGATTCCTATCAAATTTTGAGTCAAATCCGTTCAGAGGAAGTCCGTCTGTTTGGCTGTTAGAATATAATTTAACGCATTAACTACAAAATAAACAAAGCTAGAGAGATAAAATTCGGTGCATGGATTTAATACCTATAGAATAGACAACTATCAAATGTTGAGTTGAATCCAACAAAGAGTTGGCTTTCTGTCGGTCTGTACTTTCAGAAACACATGAACGCTAAAGCTCAAAAACACACTGAATTAATTATATCAAATGTGGTATGGGATGTTGTGACTACAGGGTGCAGTTTTGTGTCAAATTTCTGCTCCAACCTGTCGGGAAAAAAGTAGCTAAAATTCAAATTCAATTTTCGTATATTGTTAACTGCCTTTTAGAGATGAATCGCCAAATAATTTAGTAAAAATGCTCATTCTCGCCAAACGTTAATATTTCCTAACTACTATACGCCAATACCGTGCAAGGTGTTCTCTGGGATAATATTTTTATTAGAAATGATACGAGAAAGTTTTGGGGAGAGCACTCCCACTTATTTAAAAATTAATGTTGATTCACTTAATAAATTTGATGATGAACATAAATAATTATGATGTTATTTACTTTGACTCGCAATCGGAGAGGATTTAATATGTTTTAAGGTTGTGAATTCCTTTTTATTCAAGAGTTCATTACGGAATGATTTTTCCTGCATTCACTTCAACTTGATTTAAGAAGATGAAAATACATCCTGAATGCATTTTAAAACAATTTTCTACTTCATAGATCAAGAAACTTATCAAATGGAATTCAAGGAAATGTTATTTTAATAGTTTATGCTTTTTGATGCGTGTTTACACTTAAAATAGAAGATTTTCTTCCTTTTTACCTTTTTCTATTTGAAATCAAATTGGTTCTTCATTTTTTTTTACAAATAATAAAACGTTTTTAAAAATATAACCAAATATAATTTTACATGAAAATGAAATCCAATCTAGTAACTCTCCTTTATGATTTGAATCATGTTCCTGCATTGCGCCTCAACTTAAAAAAAAAAAAAAAAAAAAAAAAAAAAAAAAAAAAAAAAAACTTGAAGAGCCCGAGACACATTGCTCCTACTTTCATAAAGTCCTGCTCAAATTTTTGGCTGGAACCGCGTTTCGGAAACTAAAAATGTTATTCAAGTTACTCGCTATATTTATATTTGCTGGTAAGTTATGTCTTCTCAGCTACGTACAGCTTTATTATTCACTTCTTTCTTTCCTATGATGTCACAATCGCATTTGTAACTTAACAGTTTGAGATATAACTCAATGAGATATTTTTTTTATTATCATCAATTATTGTTGTTGTTAAATATGAATTAATTCTACAAGAAAATATATAAACTGAAGTGTTTTCAGTTCCCGATTTTAATTGACTTTTTAAATTCATACTAAAAGTTAAGAAATGATGTATTACTCGAAAGCAGAACTAGCAGGGGTAGTCTCTCCAGAACTTTATCTCATACAAGGCATTATTTGTCACCCCATTAAAAATGGTGACCTTGATTAGGCAGAGAATGGTCTGACTTTATGTGAATCTATCGTGTGATTCTTGGCTAGTTTTCTGACGATTAATCGTTGGCATACGGTTAAAAGTATCAGAAAATCAAACCGACTGCACTGAAACCAAATTCTAATACAGAACTAGAATTGTAGTCACAAAATCACATACCAAATTTGATATATTTAAATAATCAAATTTGTTAGTGATTTTATATAAATATTTTTGTGTTACATGCTTCTGAAAGTACAGACCGACAGACGGTCAACTTCTCATTGGATTTTGTTCAAAATTTGATAGATGTTTACATCACAATTGCACCGAATTGTGTCCATATAACTCTTTCGGTTTTGCAATTATCGTGCTTAATTATAGCCAATCAGCCGGATATAAAAACTTCCACTGAATGTATTTTGCTTAAAAATTGATACTAGATGTCTACAAATTTGGTGGAAAAAACAAATACTAAATTTCATCATTCTGCCTCAAAACATTCTTGAGTTATCTTTTTCAAAGATAGACAGACAAAGATTATGACATAAATATGTTTTTCGAACTCAGGAAAGTCTAAAACGTAGAGATTCGTCACATTCTTGAATTCGAATTTTTAGAGGATTACAACTATTTACATTTCACTATGCTTTGTATACTAGAATGTAATTAGTAATTCTGAGATAAAAAGTTCGTTTTCGTGACAACGCCAATGATTCTGTTAGATGCTATAACAATGGAGCTTAGTTACAGCATCATGTGTTATTGTATGTTTAATATATGCAACGATTTCACAGAATTAAAATGCAATTCTCGCGATTGCACCCAGTTTATTTTCCTCATATGGAATCATAGTTAGCTACACGAAACGATGCTTTAACATGAAAGTTCGGGTATATAAACCAAAGATTATCCTGTCGATCGAATTACAACTTGAAGCTGCTGATGGACAAGAATTTTGGCGAAGAGCCAATAATTACGTCGGAATGTTACTTGCTACAGAGGGAAGCCGTTCATAAAATACCCAAACTAGTAAAGCATGTCTCAAAGGTATACAACAGTTGTTATAATATTATTTTAGAAAAAAATACATATATATATATCAAGTAATATCTCATGAGGATTTAAAAGATCACATATCAATTTCAGCTAAAAGGAAAATTCCCCGAAACTGAAATCGGTCGGATACAAATGTGTCTCCAGCTGTCATCAGATATCTAACTGCATGTTTTCCTGGACTGCACTAGAACGTCACAACATATTGTTCAACAATTCTGCCTCCTGTAAGAAGTGGATTCCGAACGCAAAATATGACGTCTCACGCGAATGTTAATTGTTTCCATAGCGAAATTATTTCAGCAATTATACCTCAAGAATAATAGAGTAACTGTTAGTCAACTGTAACAAAAAATTACCAAGAATTTTTTTTCAGTTGAGGACTGCTATTGCAATTGATGAAATGATAGCAGATATTCATTATAGCTTCATATTCTAACAGTAACGTAATTAATTATTTTAAATAATAATTGCAAATATGATAGAAGAAATTCTGATCAAAAGCGATGTTTATATTTATTATAATAATGAATGACTTTTCTCCACATACAGGAAAAAGATCTCTTACAGACCTGGTAGTAAGACGGAGGGTTTCAACGAAGAACCGTCGAGTAAGCGGTGCACGCTAAATCCGTCGGGGTCAAACGTCCTCTCGCTGGTGTGGTGTGGGTGCAAGTTCAGGTGTTGTCCTCGTCATCTGATCGTGGTTCCGTCCCCAAAAGCCCTAATGTTACTTTAAAACGGGACATTAATCTAACTAAACTACGCAACATGGCTTTCACCAACTGATTTAAAAACATAAATATTTGTTTGTTATTCAAATTTTGCTCAAAGATAGTGAAGTACAAAAAAAATGCTTTAATGAAAGTTTTGTAATAATGAATTAAAACATTAAGTTTTCATGATTAAAAAATATGAAAACAATTTTATTTCAAACAGCGCTAAAGTATTCCAACCAACAATTGATAAACGTTCGATTCCCTCTTCATGAATTTAGAATGAAAAAGAGGTTTCTTTTATTGCGAGGTTCATTTTATTTGTTTGTTTGCCTTGCTGGCGAACGGAAAGAAAAGTGGAAAGTTCTTTATCCCTTCCTCTTCGTTTGTTGAATCCAGCCTATCCTTGCAATTTCATCTATTGACAAGACAGCCCCTTTTTTTCACGCAGTTATTAGTAGATACGTCTGGCCTGTCCTAAACGCATTCTATCGTCAAATCTTTATTGAAAATTTAAAAGATCATTAATATAATGTCTCATTTTGTTTTAACTTTCTTATATATAAGGTAAGAGAAAGTATTGAAATCATCCAAAAATCCGAACTCGAGATTTTGATGAATCTCCATATTTCAGACTTTCTTGAAACCGGAAAAAACATTTTTGTCTTTAAAAGTCTATCAGTGTGCCTAGCTTTGAACTAGATGGATTAAGTTTGGTATGTGGATTTTGCACCAAATATTTAGATTTCGATAAAATTTTGTGTCGAGTCCGTTCAGAGGATGTCCAAACACAATTTAACCCTATTATCTACAAAATGGAAAGAAACTAGATTGATTGAAACTAGATTTGGTACACATAGGCAACATCTGTAACGAAGATCAGAAAGAAATTTCCTCAAAGAATTGCTTTTCTGTCTTTTGCATGAAAGTAAATGCGATCGTTCAAAAACGTAATTGCCTAAGGAAATTATGTGTTCTTATAACTGTTATAGTGTAGCTGTATGTCAAATTTTGTTTCAATTGAATTGACCCATCTAAAACATATTCAATTTTCTGATACTTCTGTAAACCATTAATCGCCAAAGATCGCACATTAGAGCTAAGTAAAAAGTTAGATTCACACCAAAGATGGATCTTCCATAACTGCTGTTCGCCAATGCCATGCAGTTAATATCTACACTGCCTTTCTTTACTATTCTACGAGCACCCAATTCCCGTGTAAAAACACAAATCTGAGCACTTGTCCTTGCCCAAGGTTCACAGTTTAAAATGGGGAGATGGGTATAACACCTGTATTAGAAAGTTCTAAAGAAAGATTCCTCACACTAGTTGATAAAATTTTTTAAAATAATACAAATTTTAAAAATATTTCAATTTGTTTTTAATCAATCTGCGGTTTTTTTTAAATATCTCTGACTATTTTCTCTTAAGATAAATGAAAGAAGAAGGCTTGCAGGGTTCTATGAGAAATTGAAATAGATATATGGAGGCCAAATAATTAAAATTTATTTAAATGAGAGCACACTCATTTTATTTCTTTATTTAATGATGTGGAATTTAAATTGAAGAGTAATGTCTTATTTTAATTATTTATTGTAAATGATACTTTTTGTAATATATATATCAGTCTTTAGATATATTGCTTAAACTTAAATTTAATGGGTAAATCACAGCCTTATTGGCTTTAAAAAATTTTTGTCAGCTATTTAAAACTCACTATTTTCTTCTGTATTTCAAAAAGATCTGATATTTCTTTTTTTAAGTGGAAAATATAGTAAGTAAACTACTCGTTACAGTATGCTCAATGAAAATTTAAAGACAATAAAGCGTCTAATTTCCGTAACATGAATAAATAACCAAAAAAGATTAGAATAAAAAACAATATGAGGCAAATATTTCGATTTCTAATATAAGCAAGCAGTACGGGAGGAGGGAGTGGCAGAAAGAGGGTTGAGTTGAGTTGTTTTCGATCTCTTTGAGACACCAGCGAGTGAATGCGCATCCCTAACGGTTCTAGCCCTCATGCCACTTGTCAAACAACGACACGCATTCCTCGCAGTAATGTGTGTATGTCTGAAGGCAAAATAGAATGGCAGCAGCTGCGCAGCACCCGAATCGACAGGTGGCGCCTGCATGCATCGATTCTTTCCGTCCTTACTCCCTTCCATGAACTGAGGACACTCGAAATCGAACTATCTTCTTGCCTTGTCGACACCTCCGCACTCTTGTATCACGAGGAAGCAGCACATTTCGAGCTCTGCAAAACACCTGTGGACGAGACAAATATGCGCGTCGCGAAAATTCACTGCAGAAGTTTTTCACTTATTTTGATAGAATTAAAATGCTTAAATAAACTGAGAAAGAAATACCAAAAACCTAATTTTTTTTAAAAAATTATTATCTCATTTTCTCTTACATTACGTATGATTTCAACGAAAAGTTTAATATTAATTTTTAACCTGTTTTCTCTTATACTTCAATAAAAGCAATAAAAAAAAGTGGGGGGGGATAGTATATATGTATATCATCGTTATTAGGTTTGAAGGCTCGTCGTTTCATAAACATGTCAATTATCTTACGCATCAATAAGTCTTCTTCATAATCAAAAAATATTTTTTTATTAGACGACTTTGGCGACTCATTGAATAGCCAGAATTTATGCTCGCTAAAATTTTTAATGAAGTGTTTCATGACATTTTGTCTCTTAATAGTTTCTTCAGCAAAATATTTTTAAGCTTCAAATGTCGATAGTAATACAACTCACACTAGGACAGAAGCCATATCTCGTTCTGCTCATTTATTATGTATTCACCTAATTTTCTGTCTGCTTCCATAAAATTTGAAATTTGAGGGGCGAGTATTTAAATCAAAACAAAAACTGTTTTACTGATACCAAACATGTTTTTTTAAATGTCTGGTTACAGAGAATGGAATTGTCCAACATTAAAGTGTTACATGTACAACAGAATATTTCGTATAATTTATGGAGTATCTAAAAGAAGCATTCAATAAAAATATCTCTGATTCATCATAAAATGCAGTTTTACAAGAATTTAAATGATGAAAAATTACTTTCTTTTTTTTGCAGTCAAAAAATGTACTGAAAAAAATTTATGAAATCGAAATTTTATAGTCCTTTGAATCTTATTCAATGAAATCATATTTGAATATCATATACTTAATCATATTCAATGAAATATTTCTGTTACTCCAAATTTACATTTAAAAAGGTTTTCTTTTTTTATGATCAAATCTGACAAAATTCTGAAAATTTGTATATCGCTATTTTAAGGTAATCAAAATTTCATAATTTTATGCGATTCAGCCAGACGCCAATTGCCGTATCTTCTTCCTGCCATTAATGGAATGGTCTAAAATCGGGCGTTTTTATAAGATAGTAACTTTCAAATGATCATAATTCAGTAAGTTTTAGCCGCAACAGATTGGGCCTTTCTTTTTATTTAAAATGTTAGTGTCTTAAGAAAATTCATTAAATGTGACTCATAGGGCCGAGGATCTGTATAAAAATATGAAATTCATAATTCATCATAATATTTATTGACTCATACTGCATACAGTACTTCATTTTCAACATTTTCCTTATTGGAGGTATATGCTTAATATTAACTGTTTAGAAAGAAGATGTTGGAACCCTATTAGAGTGAACATCCTATATGTATATAAAGTATGTTTGGTTTAAATTCTACAGAATTACTGAATTAATATACAGATATTTTAAAAGAACACCGAAACCTTTTTCTTGCACTTAATTTTATAGAAACTACCGTATCATATGATTATTTCCTTTCTTATAAACACTTGCAGAAAATTACATATTTCTAGTTTTAGTTAGAGCTAAAAGTTAACTTAATCCTTAAATATCATCTTTTGTCAACACTTTTACAATAGCTAATAAAGTAACGGGCTAGTGCTGGTTAAATTTAAATTTTATTTTATGTGAAAGAAATAGTTGAAAAATATAATTAAAATATTTCTTTTAAAAATTGATTAAAAATATAAATTTAGTGGTTAATAAAGTTGACATCGTTGAAAAGATAATTTTTTGAAATTTAACTTGATGTAAAAATCTATAATTTTGTGCTAAAATATTTTCGGATATTTCACAAGAAAAGCACCAAAATTTTGCTTTATTTTTAGTTAATTAAAATTTTAAAAAATCACTCCTCGGTGTTCATTCTCATCATCCCATTTCTATGTGCCAAGTTTGGTGACTTCACGTCAAACGGTCTGGCCTGTAAAGTACACGCACAAACAAGTACATGTTTATCTTTATTATAAGTAAAGATTGAAAATGACGAAAACAGAATGAAAAGAAATAAAAACAGAAATGAAGTGATGTAATATAAAGCAGAGAAATAAATTTTAATAGATGAAATGGCAATGCACTACAATCCGAGTATTCTCAGATAAAATAGGACAACAATCCAAAATAGATTTATCATCATTTTCCATAGTGCCAAATAGTACTATGTATTTCATTCTTTATGGTATATTTAGAAAGGATGACATTCGCAATCGTAACCGAGTTTAATTGAAATGAAGTCATTTCATTGAAAATATCTTATGCTTTAAAAAATTTTCTAAAATTGAAATTTTAGCATGAGGATATTGATTTGTGTTTTAGATGTAATTAATAGTAGCATCGATACACTGCTAAAAGTCATCCGTTTGAAAGAAAAAGAAAACGATTGTAACTTCACTTTCTGATTCTTCTCTTAAACTACACAGATATCAATCAAACATTTTCTTACTTATCACGCGATTGATAAAGTAATGAAAACGATCTTAATATTTGCAATATCTGTCTGTTTCTAATGCTATAGAATCGCTCTTGTTATCTGACGTTTTCATTAAAAAAAGCTATTATATAGATGATCCGTATAGATCATTATATAAATGAATTCCGTAATGAACTACTCTATTATGTAAATTTAAAACCACCAATCTAATTTTTAAAATTTTATATTTAACTAGGGTATTTCACACCTTTTTCATGAATCACACATATTCTCTGGTTAGTGGGGTTTCTTGATGGATTGATTCCAAGAACAAAAGTAAATGGAAACAAACTGTTTTAAAAATGACATGAATATAAAAGCCCAATTTCAAATAAAAAAAAAATATTTTAACATCAGTGTAAAATTCAGAATAAAACTCATTTCGTCACGAATGAAGAACTAAAATATAAAATTAAAAACTGTTAAACAAATTAAATAAAAGCTTTCTTTAAATCACTAAAAGATACTTACTAATATAATATTTCCTCTTTACTAAGAGCGACTCTAAAAACAATATTTTTAATGCTGATAATTTAGCCTGGATTCTAATCCTAACTTTTAATTTCAATCAAGAGAGTACTACATACAACTGACCCTGTGAAAATATTGTCTTTTGATCATTAATAATTAGACCAACTTTGTCAAAACTTTGATCTTATGGAAATTGCAGCCTTTTCATAAATGGCCTATTCTGCCTCATTTTTTTTAATCAATAGTAAAAATACGTGGTATATCAGCAATTGTGACGACCCGTCAATACTTTAACATGCAAAATGATTCACTCAATCTTTCTGACCACAAACCGAGAACTGTCGCTGGATTATTCGAAAGAGAATGCAGGGTAACACGTGTATTGCTTAAATATTTAGACGATTGCTAGCTCAGAAACGAAAAATTTCCGTAACAAATAATATTGTTTTAAATTTATTTGCTGTTAATTAGAGCTTTATTTTTCCGCTTTTATCACAAAAGCTTCCGCTTTTATTTTCCGCGAAGTGTAATATAAATTCTTACTACAACGTGATAATAGTTTTTATTAAATATTTCAAACAATGCTGGCAAATCAAACTTCAAATGTCATGGGTCAGGTGACTCACTATCTACAAATGACAAACGCAATGCTTACATGAAATTTTATTTATATAATAGAGAGATTTACAAAGTATAATTCACCATTCATGAACAAAAGAGAAGATATAAAACAAAATCTATTGTCTTATATTCTGAAAACAAAACTTATTTTTCCATTCCTTGATATTAATTTAATTGATTTTACCAAATTTTTAGAATTGCATACAATAAAACGTAAGAGTCAAAATACAAAAATTGTAGAATTAATTACTTGATACCCATTTCTTGTTTTACATGCGATAAGAATTTTAAGTAATATATTTCAGCTCAAAAATGAATTAAATGAAATGGTTCTCGTTCTTCTTAAAGAAGTATCAAAATATTATTTCTAAATAAGCAAAAAGTATCATATTTTTTTTAGACAAGCAAATTAACAAAATATTATTTGTAAATAAACAAAAAATATCATAATTTTTCTCCAGGAAAGCAAATTAACAAAATATTATTTGTAAATGAGGAAAAAAAATATCATATTTTTTCTCTAACTAACAAAATTAAAAGACTACAGATGCAATTTTTGACGAAGAACATGGTAAAATGAGATATAAGTGAAAATCATTTTAAATGGAAACGTTGCAAGTTACCAAAGTGTATGAAAGTTTTCCATGATGAATCCTGAATTATGCGTGTTTAAATACCTGTAGGAATTTTTATGAAAGTAGTATAATTCTAATAATTCTAGATTTCTTAAATATCTTCGCTAATGATTCTTATTTTAGATGGGAAAAAATTTCTCACAGTTCATTTTTTTTTTTTATCCAGGAAATCTTAATGGTTTTAAATAGAAGCGAAAATAAAAAAAATAAACAACTAGCTAATTGATAAAAGCAGATATTTAAGAATTGCTACTTCACTGCTGAATAAAATTTCTACGAAATGCTCACAAATGCAATAAAACAATAGGAAGTAATGAAGTAGTTTACTTTTATTGTACATAAAAATTATGTTTCCTCATATCGAGAACAATATTTTATCTTTAGTATTGCCTTTCCTATTGAATAAAACTATTTAAGATAAATTACTTCTTGCTGGATTTTGTATTATTCTTTAAAAATTATTAATGACTTACAGAAAAAAATTTGTCTTCCGTGATTTTTATAAATCGATTTTGTATCATATGTGAATTTTTAAGAAGTTTAAAAATTGTTTAGGGCAACTGATATTCTTAATAATAATTCTAAATAATGCTGATGATGACAAGATAATTTTATATATTATTTTATTTTGTTTAAAATTGATTATTTAAAATTGTTTCTTGATTATGCAAGAAGAAAGTGACCGTGTATACACTCTCTTTCATTTATATATAATCTTATATTCTTTCTTATTACATGACGATTAATTCAAACATTAATTTGTTAATTATTAATTAAAGTATTAAGATAGTTCATATTTTAAATAAAAACGAAAATTAAAAAATTAAGAACTAGCTAATTGATAATAATTATTATTATTATTATGTCCATATATAGTAAAGATTATTTTTTCCTTATGTTTCTATTTAATGAGAATATTTTAAGTCATTTTTCTTATTTATTTAAGTCATTTTATTTTTACTTACAACTAAGTTACTACTTGTAAAGTTTAATTAAAATTAGTATAATTACTTAAAAACTATTGATAGCTTACCTAGGAATTTATATTTATTTATCTAAAAATATCTCTTTATATTAAAAATTGGTGGATACAGTCTGAGAAGTCTAAAAATTGTTTTTAGAGCAAATGATATTCTCACTTTTTAATATTTCCATATAACCTAGATAAAATGAATAAGAAAATATTTTCAACTTTTCAGTAAACCAAGTATGTCAGTTAGTGATAAATATATAAAAAAAGAGATCGTTTCAAAATATTTCTAAGCGTTGAAGCATGTATATTGCAAATATTTTATATTGAAATGCTTCAGGCTCTGAGATTGGTTTTTGTAAAATTGAAGAAAAACATTTAAAAAATATATGAAAAATAAATTAAAAAATTTTGTGAGTCTAGCGTTACTCTGAATAGTCAACTAGGAATTACAACCGATTGTTAAATAAGTCTTTATATAAATAATGCTTTCACCTAAATGATGTGTTTTAGAAATTTATATCTAAATTATCATTGTCTTTCATGTTTCTTGTTACATAGTTACCGATTAGCAAAAAATGACGAAGAATAGAGTCGTAGAACAAAAAGACATTCACTAAAGATCTGATTATAAAACATATATATATTTAGCTGAAATGTGAAAAACAATCTTAATTAGAATCTTATTATAGTATTTAATCTGACTAAATAAATTTTTACTTTCAATATTCAACGCAAAAGATGTTGAAATTTTCTTTGTCCTTTTTAGCTGTCATAAAATTTAAAATAATTGAACTGAATGACAGATTCATGCATTTAATTCGACCCTTAAAAATAGGATATGTTCCGGAAATTCCAATAAAGCCCTCTTTATAAATTCCATTCATACATTTAATACGGAATTTTAAAATAACCAAAATGTTTCCATTATTTATACTTCCGAAGATAGTTAAAAAAGATATGCAAATCGAACTCGTTTTTCATGAAGATAAGTTCTGACATCTTTAGTCCTGCTCAGTACTGTCTTGGCCGTTATATATAAAGATTTGGATCGAACAAAATGCTCAACATTCAGCTGATATTTCTGAATGGCGCAAGCTTTTGGCACACATCGAAGGCCTTCCCCGTTTTGGAAGAAACTACAGCCTACATCTTCATTCGATCGCCACCACATTGTTTGACTGATAAAGGATTCGAGTGGGCAAACAGCCATCTCACTTCTATACAGCCTTTTCAGAATTAATTTTCATGCGCACTGCTTTTATAATGAATGCAATTTCTCACCGCTTTATGGCAAAACTATTTTTTTAAGCTTCATTTCCGAGGCATTTTTCCCAAATGTCTTAAATCCACCATTCGAGCTTCCCCCTTCTGCCATCACATTCGGGCTGCTGCTCGTAAAGAGTTTGCTCAATAAGTTCGAAGCTCTCATAAACACGTTGTAAGAATGCGGATTAATAAAGAAGGATGAGACCTTTCTATGAGACCGTTCCTCTCAGTTTAATAAAAACTTATAAGAGACAAAGAACGGGACTGAAATGTTTTTGAATGCGATCGGAACCACAACATGTACGCGTCAATTCTTACATTTCTTTCAACTAATATTTGAATTTGCTGTTAGAATAAACTATATAAGCAACACTCAGTTTGCCGATCACATTTCGATATTTATCCGACAGTTCATAATATAAATTCACAATTGCATTCAACAAACATATTAATTAGAGATAACATCATAATCAAAAATAAATCTTTGCATCATTCATAATTATAACTATAAAAAATTATGATCATAAAATATAATAATTATAACTAATAGAAATGAGGCCAGTATTATAATTGAATAAAAATATCTAAATCTCCAAATGACTGGAAAACAGGAGCTAAATCTAGTGCAGATAGTAAGACAAGTTACAACATAGAGAAAAGAATCAAGGAATAATTTTTACACATATATATGACTTTTAATAAGTTTGAAACTCTGTAAATAGTTTTTCAGAAATCAAATTGTAATTTTTTATTTATTTATTTACTTATTTTGTAATTCAAATGGAACGATCTATGTATATAAACCCGATGTGATGATTTAAAAAGAAAGAAACATAAATCGATTTTTTTTTTCTTTCTGGTCTACGAAAGGTTTGAAAATTATGTACTTTAATTGCCAAAAAATTTGATGTTGATATTTTAACGACCCTCCACATTCAGATTTCAAGAATACAAAAAATACGTTTTTGGACTTATACTTCTTTATCAATCTGGACAGAGTAACTCAAAAAAGCTTTGTTCTAAACAAATGAAATTTAGTATG
The DNA here is from genome assembly GCA_026543865.1 of Argiope aurantia. Classification (NCBI taxonomy): domain Eukaryota; kingdom Metazoa; phylum Arthropoda; class Arachnida; order Araneae; family Araneidae; genus Argiope; species Argiope aurantia. The sequence continues at coordinate 534,735 of JAPMOR010077641.1, forward strand.
TATCTTTGAAACCAAATTTATAGATTTCTTTCAAATTTTGAACGACATCTATTAATAGGAAATTTATCTGTCTCTCTATCTAAATGCAGTTGAATAAAATAACTACACACGTAAAGGCTTCGGTGGATAAAATTTGATACCCTGTTTTAGTTTCTAAATTTTAAATCCATATCAATTTTGAACCAAATCCATCAAGGATTGACTGTCTGTCGGTCTGTGCATTCAAATTTCGGTTCCAATGAGTCGTCAAAAAGACATTAAAAACATATACTCAGTTTTCTTCAATACTCTACGAAGTGTAAAACTTTAATGTGCGGGACGTTGAAAATAAAAATCTGAGCACTCGCTACGTTCACGACTTAGTCTAATGTCCGTAGTTCTCATGTGCGGGTGGTAGTAGGCATAATACCTTCATTATCCCCCCTGCTGGTTTAAATTTAACTCAAACAAAAAGCAGTTGGAAGTGATTTCTGTGCCTAACAGTCTTAACAATCCCGCATAATTGTGATTTTATACGAATATTTGAATTAAAAGAAGAACATTTAGTTTATTTTTGAGTAAAAAAATTGTTGAGATTAAATAATTAATGATTGAGTCATTTTTTTTATTGCTGTGAAGACAAAAAAAAATCTTAAATTCATTTGATTTATGCTTTTAAAATACATTTAGATTTGCTATCACAAATTACACTTTTCAAGCCTTCTTGTAACTTATATGATTTTTCTGAAATAATTTTTTTCTCACCATTTAATCAATCATTTTCCAAATAAGAAGCATACATATGTTGTACAACATTTTATAATATAAAACAATATTCCCAATATTGTATAATATTATTTAATAATGAATAATATTATATAATATCGTACAATATTGTGCTACAGGCTGTGCAACCCGGGTAAGGCTCTAATCACTTTAAACAAATTAAAATCGTCAGAAATCTTTTTTCTCCCTTTTCTGATATAATAAATAATTTAGATATAATTTTAATATATTTAACCTTTTGAAATTAATATCTCTATAAAAATTTTATTCAAAGTAAGGAGAATATGCTGCATGTTGAAAGATGAAAAGAAATGTTTTTCATGTGAGCAAAAATTGTTTCAGCTATATGTATTCAAATTCCATTTAATTTCTATTAAAATATATACAAAGTTAATTATTCAAGAGACGTTTATATATTTTGGGAAAATTTTGATGGCAATATAATTACACGCAAATAGAAAAACATGCTAAGAATGTGCCTTTGCTGTATTCTGGCAGACGATAGGAAATTAGGTTGGAAGGTAAAATATTTTTTTTTGTTTCAAAGTCGCATTCATCTTACAGTATAAAAAATAATGCCCTTAATTTGAAAAGGGAAAATTATTAAACATTTTTAATAAAGAAGATGATAAACAAATTAAATTCCCCAAGAATTGTTTATGCAAAACTATCGAAAGTAAAAGTTTTATTTTTTTTTAAAAGAAAATCCAATTGAATAAGCAGTTATTGCAATTTTTTAAATATGAACCTATTAAATAAAAACAAACGGTTCTGCCATCACCATTACATGGCAAACGTCGTTACGTATATCATCTAAAATTTTTATGCACATTGCCTAATGCTTCCAGACGGCATCTTTCTTTCTTCTGTCAAATGCTCCAAGTCCAACGAGTCCACTATGGGGTGTGCGGTTACATCAAGATCTCGAACTGCCTTCTTTAACAAAGTTTCTGAATTCAATTAAAACAAAATTCTCGTTTTCTTTCTATACAAGTACGGAAGGAAAGAGTGAATGTAAATTGCTGCATAAAAAGGAATTTGTTGGAGATATAAATGAAAAAAAATTACTATAGATGAAGATATGTGGTTAGATTTAAAAGAATAAGAAAAAAATATCGATTCCTGAAAAGATTTCATTGTTATAAGTATTTAACTTACAGAATGCCAATACGTCTTAAAAATTGAAGTCATCTGATTTCAATTTTTGGGAAATATTTTTCAAAACATGGTATTCATTGCCTTTAAAATTCTCATCCATCCCCAAAATTAACACTGGATATACTGGCCGTGTTTCATTGGGAAGAGAAATCGGTATCCCAAGTCTGGACTATTTACTTGCATCTCTGTTTGACACCCTCAGTAATTTTTTTTTTTCAAAATGCTGTTACCTCGCTTGGACAACAGAGAATTATGTGGAAGACATAGAATAAAATCATATGTGCAATATTCTTTTTCCAGAAAAACCAGTCAAGTTCCATTAAAAAATACAAAGAAAAGTGTATTAAATATAAAATAATTTGCTTATTTTAATAATTTTTGAAATGATCCCAAAATGGGCCGTCCTTTTCCAAAAACTGTGAAGGCATCTCAAAGAAAAAGAATTCCTCCAACATATCTCATCTTCGACTGCATCCGCATCACTTGGCAACATTCCAAGTCGTATATTTGAAATTTGACTCATTCGCTTCGCACATCGAAAATTGTCTCGTAAAGGGGCAGAAATGCCATTTCCAAATTTTAGTAACCACCTTCCCTTTAAGAAATGGAACGTGCATAATTATGAATTATAGCAAGCATTTTTTTTTTAAATGACACATCCACAAAAATATGGCGAAAAAATAAATTGCTATGATAAAAGCAGCTTCATCAACGATTACATATGATTATAATTCAAACCACAATCCAGAAAACTCAAATTCTCAAAACAAATAGGTGTGAGCTCATACCGCATCCTCCATGCGTTACCAGATACCCATGATAATAAATTTTTTTTATTATCTAAATCTCGCACAGTTTTTTATTTTATAAGAATTTATATAATTTAATAAAAAAATTTAGAAGATTCGAACCTCTAGACAAGCATTGTTACTTTATAAGCTTTTAGGTTTAATTCATCAATCTTTATTTTTTTTAATACTTATTCTACATTAAGCAGCAGAGATCATGTATACGTAAGGTTCAAATGTATTTAATAACTTCGCAACGCGCTTGAATATAAATTAAGCAACTAAAACAATGAAAAGTATTGTTGTAAAATAGGCATAAAATATTCTTAAAATCATTAAATAAAAGAACAAATTTTAAGGAAATGAAATGAGTATAGTTGAAAAAAGGGATTTTTGAAATTTTGAATGGGCGTAAAAACGGCTCTCGTGCGATAATAAACTTTGAGGCGACTGAGGAAAAGCATTCATTTTCATTTTTATTTTTAACTAGCCGTCTTTGGAGACCCATTGTATAATATTTGCTTAAAATTTGAGTTCATTATTTTGTATAACTCGGTCTTAATGTTTTCCAGAGCGAAATATTTTTATACTTCAAATTTCAATAGGTATCTAACTCGTACTATTTTAGAAGCCTTGCGCCGTTCTAGTCATTATAACTGCCCATCTCTGTAGTTTCCTATTTATATTTTTAAATATCTCATAGGATCGTCGAAACAGCAGTGTTTGGAAATGGACGTCCTTTATCATTGCTCGGTTCTGAAGTTAACCTTCATTTCAAATCCTATAAAATTGCATTAAAATCATGCCTTATACCGAAACTTACTCAATATGCGAATTTTCATGCTATAATCTTCAAAAATGGAAAAAAAAATTTCGATGAAATATTAGTAGCAACAATGAAAATTATTTGAATTTGACTCCAACAGAGAAATATATTACTATAAAATACTTAAAAATATTTTTTAAGCCAGTTAAAAATTAAAAAAAATAATAAATGATATGGCAAAAAATTGGTATCATTGTAAAGATGATTTTTTGAAGGTGGTGATTTTAATCTAAAAATCCATTTTGTGCTACAATATTTTTGGTACTTGTCAAAAAAATTACCAAAATATCACTTAATTGTTAATTGACTGAAATTCTTATTAAAATTTCAAAAAGAATTTGCATTTCCACGTTCATTAAGATAGATGTGGCAAGTTTGGCAGCTCTAAGGTCAAATGGTATAGCCTGTGTGTGTGTCACACAAACACACTTTGATGTTTATATCAGATATGTCAGAAAACTTTAGAATAACATCAATGGTCGCTTGTCAACAGATGTCTCAAGAATACATCTCTACTGAACACTCTCAATCAGGAATAACCACGATAAAGTACACCACTCTCAACCACTGTACTGATTTCGCCAATTTTACTTGATATTTTATTTTATACACATACAATTTTTATTTCATGTTTCATGATCCTTGTATACAACATCGATGATCGCTTGACCCACCATTTTTGACAGAAATCTCAATGCATAAAAACAATGGCAGAATTTACCACCTAATAAAAATAAAGATCAGCGCGTATGCATGTGTGTGTCTACAGACACACATGCATTGATATTTACACATTATTTGTGTAAAAATCAATATAAAGACACCACACATACACACACACACACATTGTTCCTTATTATCAATAAAAATGAGCATTAAATAACCTAACATTATTTTTTACCTTCTCAAAACAAAATGAAGATATTTGAGAAAGATGTTCTTGATTTAGTTATTTCTTATGACTTTTCCAGTTCATTTACTTACTCTGATTTTTAAATGAACTCTTCCCATTTAGTACTGCTAAGACTATATTTGGTTCAGTTATTTCAGTCCATAAATTCAATAATTATTTCAATAAATATACAATTTCTATATTTTTAAGTACCTGGATAGAATAAAATACAAACCTAATTCAATAAGAATTTGTGATCAATATCTAATCATTACGAATTTATTTTCTTCAAGTGTACCTTAAACAATCTTGTTTGTTTGACTAGATCAATAACTAAAAAAGAAATGAAATATAAATCTATAAAAAATTCTTTTGGCAATCATATTCTTGGATTTCTTTGTTCCGAAATTTAAATTTTGTTATTCGGGTTGGATGCAAATTTATGGCGATGTATAGTTTCCGAAAACATTAATAGCTGAAAGTAATATTTAGAAAAAATTATCCTCAACCTCGGAAATCTGGTGTAAAAAAAACTGTTGAGAATTCACCATGCCTTTCCTTTGGTATCATTTCATTTTATGTCTCTAAGAAAAGCTCCGATAGTAGTCAAATACGATGTTGCGTTCTTCTAATATCCAATTCAGTGAAGTTGTCTTTTTGCAATATTACTATCATTGCAAAATAAACCCTTCAACAGTTCAAATCCTGGAAGGTGTTAGTGGACTCGTTTTAGGCTCTTTTGCTTAAGGTTATGAAATTTTTTATATATTTGCATATTAAAATATAGATAAAACAAGAAAGTTTTTAAAAAATTTTAACGAAGTATATTGTATAAAAAAATTAAAAGATATGTAATTCTTAAAAATTTTAAATTTTTCTATTATTTTTTCCTTATATAAATTGAAACAAAACTGGCTATGATTTTGTGATTCCAATAGGAGATTAATTTTTTAGAAATATTTTTATGCACATGCACTGAATTTTATGTTTTTCTAAACTAGAATTGGCGTTTAATTATCTAAAAGAACTCGAAGCCTAAAATGTGCACCCAGTTTTCTTTTAATGTTAAACTGAAATCTTCATTATCGATTTTATTTAATTTCTGAAAAAATTAAAATACCTGGAATATTTCAAAGATATATAAATCTAATTAGAATATTGAAATTTGCATTTTTTTCAATTAATATTCAATTTCCTTCAAATATTCATTTTTATTCATTTAGACATTTTATAATGCTGTTTTAGTTTAATATAAACATATATTTTAATGTTGAAACAATAAAAAAATAATTCCATATTTTCATCCATTTTTATTTATTTCAAATCCACTATTCTCTTATTAAGGAAATACTAAATTTTAACTGCTGATTTAAATGAGAATTCCTCATAGTTCAATACGCAAATTTAAAAAATAACAATTTTTGCAAACAAAGATATAACAGCTGTATCTCTTCTGTAAAATAAATTGCTATATGTCTACTACAAAATAGATTTTAAAAAGCATATTTGATTTTACTTTGATTTCGAACTTTTAAAAAAATATGGTATAAATATTGATTGAATCAAAAAGTTGTAAACCAATCAATAAATTTCAATTTTATTTTAAATTTTTGATTTCATATCTCATTAAAATGCACCATACTCTACAATTTGTAAGTCTTTAAATTAATCATGTTAAATTTAATTTCTTGTAAAATGCATCATTATAAATAATGCGCCCTGTTTTAAATTTATGTTTTCATAAATTGATTTATTTATAAAGCAAATGGAAACTATCTGACTTATTGTGCTATCAGCAGTATTTACTACTGGGACGATCATAATTCCTAATACTAATAATCAGAAATCCTACATTTTTACACTTTACTAATTGGAATATATTTGAATCATATTCTAAATGGAGTGAGTCAATTTATTTTAAAGGAACGAAAATAAAATTTTAGATTATAAACTTTGATATTTATTTATTTACATGTGAAATCCAGTGACCATAGCAAATTTATGGTTTTTATAATGCCATTATTTATTTAATAAGTATACTATTCAATGGATGAAAGGTGGAATTTTTAAAAATAATTATATCTACGATGATATTTTTTTAAATTTTATAAACCTCATCATGAGTTGGATATATTATCATGATCAATAATATATCCAACTCTTTCATTTTGATTGGTAGTCTTTTTTTTTATTTGAATATTCAAAACTTTATCATAAAAAATCAGATCTCAGTATGAGAAATCCATTTGTAGTGCTTTATGTAATACATGTTTTAATTTCAAGATAAAATTCGTTTATAATTAAAATAGAAATTTAAATATTAAGGTAAAGAAATCTGTAAAAAATATTTTCATTTATTCATATGTTTCCTCTCATAAGCCAATACACTTTTCCTGAAATTTTCATAAAATTCCAATTAGGCATTGATAGTTTAACTAGTAAAATAAAAAATGACATAACAGTTTTTTTAATTCAATTATTGAAAGCTTAATATGCATGAAGTAGAGTAAATAAGGGTAAAAAAGAATGAGAGTGTTTTTAAAAATATATTTGGCAATCAAAAAAAGAAAAGAAACATTAATTAAGAGTAGAAACAATATTTTAATTTTTTAAGTAAAATTTCAGAACGTGTTTACAAGATATATTTCAATTCAAACCCATTTCACACGAATTTATTTATGCTATTCAGAAATTAAAAAGCAATTCATTAGAACGAATGATACATTCAAAGTGTCACAATTACATTTATTACTTTAATTGCACGTGACGAATTATGTAAAATCGAAAGCTAAATAAAATGTGAATAAAGTCTATGTACGATTTTTATTTTCATAAGAATTTTCAACATATTTATTGAGACTTGCATAAATATTTTATAATATATAACAAATTTGTTCTCATTATAAACCTTATCAATGAATTAACTGTTCGAATGTAAATATAATAAACAATTGAGCAATTCAAACAATCATAAAATGTAATGATCACATGACTTTGAGGTATAAAGAAAGCATATAAATAGACTAAAATTTCATTTTTTGATGCAAAAATATAGTTTAAATTTTAAAATAAAGGAATAAACTAATCAATTGAGTTAAATTGTTTAAAATACTTCATTCAATATACACTGCGTATTAATCTTTGTATTATAGCAACTAATTAGTTTGACCTATAATTTTTAATGCGTTTAAATAGGATTTTATTTATTTTTATTATTATACAGTAGGATTAATAATCATAATATCCTATATGATGATATAACTAGCGCTTATTTTATTAGTATGATTACTTCCTTTCTAAGAGACAAAGGGAAACTGTCATTTTACAAACAAATACCAATCTCTGTAAATTTATTGAAGATGCTTATTGAAGTAAATCAAATGGTAATGCTTCGCTTAAGTAAGCATCTATATCTATATTTCGTTTTTAGAAAAAGAAAACTCTTCACAAATTTAAATTAATTTCATTGGAAGTCTCATTAAAGGAAGACCACTTTTCTTTAAAGAGACTAAGGAACTAAATCTCATTAAGTTCAGGAATTAGAAACTACTTTATGTTTCCTAACAGGAATGAATGTTTCCATTGCCGAGTAAAGTAACAAAACATTTTTGATTACTTATCAACACTTAAGTTGGAAAACACAAATTAATTGTTCAAAATATAATTTGTCTGTATGAATTAAAAACGATTTGTTTACAATTTAATTTTTCTTTCAAATAAATTATAATTCATTATTTTTCGTATTCATGATTTTAATTTGAATTTGCTGCTGATTTCAATCACAAAAATCAGTAACAATGACTTCCAAAACGCGAATCATATCAAAAGTCACAAAGTAACTTCTAATCTGCTCTTCAGTCACGATTTATTTTTCTTTTCACCTTTTTATCATCCAGAGAAGATTTCCTTCAGTTACTTCCTAATTTTACCATCTGTTTTCTATGAAAATCTAGCAACGCAAAAGCTTCAATTTTAGAGGAGTTTATCTCACATAACACCTCCATCAACTACTGTCGTTTCGCTGCCACCTAAAAACAAACAAAAAGCGCTCGATTTGACGTGTTATCTCAAAATCTAGAGTCACACTGAATATAAATCCCCGAGCAGATATTTTATAGACATACAAAAGAGATCTCTGTGAAAATAGGAAGATGAATGTACAACTACAGGATGTTCAGAAACCTTCTCATCGGAGTGGGTCGAAGAGGGTCGTGGACGGTCGGAACGTGCGCTTGACCCGAATCGGGAGCAGCCATTGCGACTCTAAAGGCACTCCATCAGCCGTCGGAATCGAAAAGGGTTCGAAACGGGTCAAGATATCCATCTCGAGACATAAGGGAGGAGAATGTTTCCCCCTGAGTGGGATGTGAGAAGGCGGAACAGAAAATAAAGCGGAGAAGAGCGGATGAGAAGCGAGTTGAGAAAGGGGGGTGCAGCACTGACCTGAACTTGTTCTTGTCCCGTTCCTCTTCATCTTGTGCCCGGGCGAAGACGTTCCGCAGTATCCTTTGCTCTTCCTCCGAGAATTGGCTGATGTCGACGGCATCCATCGCCGACCCATGTCCCTCAGAGCGGCCGCCGGCCCCCGCACATCGCAGCGAAGGAGGGACTGACCACGGACGCCATGCTAGGGCGACTGGAAGAGAGGGTGCCGCAGCCACAGCGCGGCCCTGCTCTACGCCTACACCGCGCCACGTCACGGGGCAGGGGGAGGGGAGGAATCCGCTCAACTGCTGGCACCCCTTCCTCTCCCCGGACGCCCCCGCAGGCGCGCGCACCTCTGGAGAAAACAGGCTGCTTTCGGTTTTTGTGAAAGACCCATTTCTCTCTCTCTCTTTCAAAGTGGATTTGCGCCGTGGAGGTGGTTCGGTTTCTCCTTTGGGTGGGGATGGAAAAAATCAGCCGGCTGGAAATGGATTATAGAAAACATTTAGTTTCTCATATATGAGAGTATTTAGTGACCAGATTAATCTTTTGATTGGATAGATTCCACCTATTTCAAAGATGACATTATACGATTTCTGAAAAATTTCTACGCTGTTTCGCCAATTCGAAATTTGCCCCGAGAATACTCACACATTCATATTATGTATGATATAAACATAAATCTATAGAGCGTTTATAATTTCGCGGGACATATTCAGAGTGGGATGGTAGGCCGGGCACACAGAAATAAATCTTTTTTTTTTCGTTGATTTTTGACATTGAATTAAATGATAAAAAGAGGGTGTATCGAATAAAGGATAAAACATAGATTAAAAAGATTTCAAAATTACAACAGCACTGCAATCCAATTGCATGAATAACACATGAGAAGCGT
>JAPMOR010077641.1:544493-631950 GCA_026543865.1 Argiope aurantia
TAGGTTATATTACTATAAATTTAAATAAATATATATGTATTCCATCCGTTTTATATTGAGAATTCGTTTCTTTTCATTATTTCACTGACAAATAATATTCTATAATAATCTTTGTATTTTCCACTCCAAACTCAGTTGCAAAAATTTTCTGTTTTTATATTTCGACCTGCTCTCAAATTTTCATTTCTCAAACTCCCATGCGATTAAAGTTAGAACTAGACGAATGGTCACTTTTTTTTTTTATCGTTGTTGATTTCAGTTCCTCAGAAGTTAGAGAGACTGGAAAGTCTTTATTAACCTCTGATCGATAGAATTCAACCTATGAGTGTTATGTCTGCAATTCTAAGCAAATTAATTACGACAAACATAAAAAATTTCACATGAGCAGTTTAATTATTATTAATTCGTTTATATAAATGGCTTAATATTTTAGAAAAAAATATGTCTCCCTCTAGATAAAGTGATATCCCGTACAGCTCCTAAAGAAACATTTCTTTTGATAAGTTTCGACATGGATAAACACACTAATTTATATAATAGGTTTCTGATTTCGTCATCTCGAAACCAAACTTTTATGACATTCTCCGTCTTTTTCACATAGTTGAGCAGTCTATAATATTCACATGCCTCTCCAAAGTGCTCCTTAAATTTTCAATGAGATATACATTTGGATAATGACTAGTCCCATCCAAAACTGTTAATATTTTTTTCCTTAAAAATTTATTTTGCAAAGAATGAAACCTTGCTAGAAAACATTAACCACAAACGAACGTTTACATAAAAGACACTGTTATACCTTGTAGTATTGAAATAATGGTTTTTAAAACTCAAATGTTGATTGAAGCGCTTTCGTAGTTGAATGCAGCCGTATTAGAATCTTGTACAGTCCAGAATTGATGTTTCCTGGTGTAGAATATAGGGGACATTTCCCTAGCGAAGTATTTCTGCACTGTTGGTGAGTACATATGCTCCTGTTTGCAAAAAATAGAAGATTCTATGCAAGAAAAATCAGGAAACAATTTTTCTTGACTAGTCATCCATTTTATTCACATCGAGCCACATCTTATTTTTATAATTTCCGATAAGCAATTCCATATCACGGTTACGAATGTTTCTTAAAGACAATAAAAATTATTTTCTTCAAAAACTACTAATTTCATTGGAAACTCATTGGGTTTCCACGTAATCGATAAAATAAATTTGCTGTGCTTTTCCTCACTAGCTATTAATCGCTCACACTCCACGTGAACGTCTACTTTTCTTGACTGTCAAGCAAACAAAAATCCTGCATAACTTTCAAGACAACGGGAATGTTTTGCCATCTGAGGTTAGAAAGAGGAATTAATCCCGATATCTGGTCCAATACAAAAGTTTTTTCTTCATTGCAGGCGTTAATAACTGCTTCTGGATTGATGTACTTCCATCTTTCTGCTTCAATAAACCTTCGTCATACCGTCAATGAATCAATGCTCATACCAATAACCAATAATTATTACGGAAGATCTGTTCTTGTTTAGCAAGGACACATCTTGTACATATATTTGAGAGGATACAAAAATGTATGTCTCTGAGGTATTGTCTTATATTTGCATCCACATTTAAATCCCGTTTAGGAGATAGTGTCCCGAATTTATTTTGCTGATTAATAATCCCGGAGTCACTGGATTTACCACTGAAAATCCTGCAGCAATATTCTTCATAATCATAAAGATATGTAGATATGGAATAAAAATTCTATATCTGCATATAGAATATCTATTTGTAGATATCTTCTATATCTTCTGGGAGTGAAATAATTTTTTTTCATACAGATGAGAATCAGATAATTCATACAATAGACTTCTAACATCAGCTGAAACGTAATGGATGCGAAAATCTTTTAAAGGATTCCAAAATTAATGCAAGATTTGAATTTGCCATCATTTGTGCAATAAAGTGTTGAAAATCCTCTTAAAAAATCATTTGACAGCTGATAGTTTAAGGTTAGTAAAAATGGAACGTTACACGATAGAACAACGTGTTTTCATTATTGAACAATATATAAAAAAATAATGAAAATCTGGCGGTCACAATTCGAAAATTTGAGAATTGGTTCCCTAGATAGTATGATTTAATGCCATTGGGTTTCTTTTCTTGGGGTTATTTGAAGTCAAAAGTCTATGCCCACAAGCCCACGCGTGCATTGAAGGGGGAAATTCAACTCTGCATCAACAGATATCAGCCACATTTATGCAAAATGACCATAAAAAATGTCGACAAAAGAGTCCGCCTTCTGCCAGCAAAGCTGTGACGGTCATTTGCCCTATGTGCTATTCCATACGTAACCATCACATGCGTGCTTTTACAATTCAACAAGAATAAACAATTTAAAAAAAGTATTTTTTTATTTAATTCAAATCTTGCGTTAACACATTGTTCTCTCGTGTAACGCTCTGTTTTTACTCATTCTAAACTATCAGCAATCAAATGGAATTTTTTTAATAGGGTTTCCAACCCTTTACTGCACGAATGGTGGCAAATTCAACCCTTGTGTTAATTTTGGAAACCCTTTACATTACACGTCAAGGCCAGCTTAGCTTGGCAACGAAATGCAATTAGAAAGGTTTCGGACAGGAAGTCCCCGTGAAAAGACGAATTTCACGGCACACCAATTCATTCGCACACACTCGAGATGGAAAGCTCTATTCGATTGTGTTCTTGTGACTCGAACGGATAAGGAGATATTTCAGACAAGGATATTTTTTTAACGGAGTGTTTTTAAATAGGTTACGGAAAATATTTCAAGGTTCAGTGAAATATTTTACGTAACAGTAGTAGGATTAGCAAGATCTATACATACCATGACATTACAATATTTCATCTTTCATTTTATTTGAGATGTGAATTGTTATTGTGAAATCTGAGTAACAGTTCAAAATTTTAATTATTATCGAAAGTCTCTATTTCAGATGAGGCGCTTTTATTTTGATTGCAAAGTTACATCACCCCGTATAACTATTTTAAAAATTTATTTTTTGTTAATATATTTGTCGACATGTCATTACTTAGATTTCGATGAACTTACGAAATTAAAGATTTAAAAAATTTAATTTCATCTTATGATCGCGGTTTGATAAAAATGAAAAAAAAAACTTCTTTAAAATTTCAACACATTCTATTAGTACAGAACACGAAAGTAAATATCTAATAAATTTAGCATTTCATTATTAAAATTAACATTTTCACTCGTCATTTTCCTCCGCCTTTATAAGATATTTTAATGATTGGAAATTCAGCAAATTTTGGAACTATTTAAACTTTTGCGATTTTTTTTATTTAAAGAATTCACTTGGCGAAGTTTAAGCAAAAAAAAAAAAAAAAAAAAAGCTTAATTATGCAGCAAAAATAAACTAAACCTTTTCTTTCTTAACATCAAACAGTCAATCTTCAGAAAATTCATGAAAAAGTTTTTCAAAAAATATTTATTAATGAAAATAACAGCAAATTTTACTATAATTTTTAACAAGATAATATTAATAACAAACTATCCGTAAATTGCAACTTGTATAATTTACGTGTATTATTAAAAAATGGCGAAAACGAACAATAGAGTAAATCGTTGAATTTTGATCTCCTAAATTTGTTGTATAGTTACAACTAGGATTGTAGATACTCGAAAAAAAAAATTTCCCCAAATTTTAAATAGTTTAAAATTTTTTTTGTTATATTCGTATTGCATAAAAATCATTTTTACAACTTCTTAAAAAAATTTTTTTAATTAAATTTTTATCGAAATTAATTTAGTTTTCTCAGAACTTTTATTCTAGTTATAATACATTTTAAAACATATTTTTACATGTCCTTAACAACAATACTTCCCATAGTTTTATTTACTGGATTCATGCATATATGATGTTTAATACAATTTTTATGTTTACAGATTACCTTTGTAATAATTAATATCAAATCTTAAAATATAATAATGAATCAATAATAAAACATTACCATGCTACGATATTTCAGAGGATTAGAGATCAGAATCTCCTTTCATTTTTTTCTGACTTATCATATTTTTAAACAAATATCATGGGCCAAGTCTCTAACGTAAGGGGGGTAGTAAGGGAAGGTCTGCACACATTTGAAATGAATAAAAATTTGAAGCAATAAGTTATTTCTTGATTGGATACATTTAACGTAAGGCAGAAGTAACAATTTAAAAACAGACTCAATCAGTGAGTTTTTCCACAACTCTTGTCCAACACTGTTTGTGAGTGCAACATTGCTTTGCAAAACAACTAGCTCCCTCGTTATTTTCATCTGGTTCTGGACATCAGTACAGAAGGACTGGCGAAAGCACAATGGCCGACCGCTCAAAGGACCCTATATTCAAGTTGTTACACTTAGCTTAAACATGTAGACCTGTCATCCAAAAATGAAAATATCTTAATACAAATATCTTAAATACAAATATCTTAAGTATTTACTGATAGCCCCGTTGCGACTACTGAATCTGTGAAAATAATTAACAATCCATCTCACTCTAAGTGGATAGTCAAAGAAATGTCATCGACTTATCTTAAGTTCTCAATAGAAAATGCCTCGCATGACCAGAAGAAAGAATCAATAATAATCTTCATACGTTCATGTCAAGTTTCTCTCGCTCTTTCTCTTGTCTAACGGACAGAATTTCTTTTATTGCAATCTGTAATAACACGAGTTGGCAACACGTAAAAGACTACACGATCGCGCAAATCAGATGGATAAAATTAATATATGTTTCTACACGTCTTAATTCTGTAGAAAGAAATCAAAAGATATCAAAACGTTTCCTTAAGACACATGGTTTTATTCAATGGAATATCAATAGTTGGTGCTCCAAATTAAAAGAAAAAAAAATTCCAATATTCAATATGTCAGATTCAAGTGATCGCTGACTAAAATATCATGATCTAAGATAAGGATGCAGATTTCTCCTGTTTCGTTTCACAATAGAAGTAATAAAATAATATTCTGTAAAAATCTAGTGTAATGAAAACGATTTGTAACGAGAATCTCACTACAACGAGAAATGTGCAGTGCATCACCAACGACCTAATAATAAAAATACAAAGAGTGTATAGTTATAGAGAGCAAATGCATACTTCTTGTATTTAATATCTTTTTATAAAAATTAAAACATTCTCCGTTCTACCTTCCATTTTGAAATGGATGCAATAAAAATACTTCGCCATTTTGACCCACGTGGTAACAAATGGCAAGATGAAACAGCGAAATGTTATGATGATGATGTCGTGTCCGCGTTAACACGGAAAGGGAGTGAAGTAGGGTAAAAACACCTGAGCACCCAAGGGCAGAAGTCTGACTTCTAGCTCATATGAAGATGACACTCACACACTCGCTTGCATAGCCCCTTTTTACAGGGAGGCTCTTTCACACACCTAACAGATAGCGGGAAGAGCAACCACGCCGGAACTAGGACTCGAATCCGGAACGCCCAGAACACGGGAAAGGCGCGCTACCCTTAGGCCAGGAGGCGACAGAGAAATGTTAAAAAGTCACTTTATCTCCAAGAAATGCGTTCACTTGAACATGTATAATAACACGCAAGTTTTAAAATAATGGCATTTGAGATTTTGCTATATATTTACACTCACAAAAAAACTCCTGATATTCGGAATATTATAGGAAAAGAATTGAACTCAAAATTTTCGTTTTAACACATATGAAAACTTCTTGAGTTGTGATATCGCAGACATTATGAACTTGATTAAAGGTTTCAGCAAAGTCTAACTGCATTAAAATCTCACCTTCAAACTACTTTAGGATTACTTCGAGTCGGATAGCAGCAATTTAAACCATGGTCAGGTGATCACATCTAACATCCCTAGAGCTTCGACATCATACCAATGGGAAATCTCTTGACCGTTGACAGATTTATTATGTGCATAAACCGCTTATACTGTGATTTTTTTTCTGTGATACTATTGTCGACACATTGGAACTGTGGCCAAGTTTCAACAGAGAAGACGAGGAAAATGTTTAGGAAGCAATTCTCCAGCGAAAAAGATTTGATGGATATTTTTTCATAATTCAAATGTTTTAATTCCAAATTTTACTACATTCTATTAGGTACAAATTCAGTTAAGAGCCTATTCGACAAATTTCATCCGTCTAGCTCAATACCAAATTTGATGTATTGAAGTTATTGCGTTTTCAGTTATTAAAGTTAATATATTTGTAAAAGTACAGACCGACAGAAACTCAACCCTTTGATGGATTTTGTTCCAATTTCGTTAGATATCTACACTTTACATGTTAAATATGAGTAATAAACTTTATCTGTCTACCTCTCTTCGTTTTGTAATTATCGTGTTAACTACTATTCGGACAGCCAGACAAGCAGACTTCCTCTGTGGATTTTTCTCAAAATATAATAGAAATCTACAAGTTTGGTGTAAAGAAAATTACATAAGTCAAGTTCTAAAAACGTTTCTAAGTTATGCTCCCAAATAGATAGATATAATTCAAAAAATAAATACTTCAAACTGAGGGAGATCTGAAATACACATATCTCAAAATGTTTTAGTAATTACAAGACTTTCTCTTAGTAATAACAAGAAAATAAAACATGATGCCAGGTACAGGGATCTTTCTTATTTCTTGGATAAGTATTTTAACCAAAAAAATCCTTGCTAATAATGAAAGAGAATATGCACGTGTGTGTTGACCTTTTACAGGACAGGCTATTTGACCAAGTGTTATCAAATTTAGCACATATATAAAAGAATGAGAATGTGTACCTAGAAAGGATTTTTTTCTAAATTTTAGTTAGAATTTCAGTTAATTAAAAATGAAGTTAGGTTTTGGCCCTTTTCCGTCATAAATCTCGAAAATATTGTTTGACAAAGTCAATTTTTATATCAATTTAAAATTTTGAGAATTGCCCTTTTTTTAAGTATACTAATGCAACTGAGTAAATTTTTCCTGAATTTTGCCATTTTTAAAATTTTTGTATACAATTTTAATAACAGATTTCGTTATTGTAATGAAATTGAAAACGCTTTCTTAATTTCATTAAAGATTTATCTCATTGTTAAAATCTAAGACGAATTTTATTTCAATATCAGATGATGATCATTCAAGATGAATCAGAAAAAGAAACTGCATTGGCACAAAAGAGCAACGAGTAGTTTGAAATAGATTAGTCAGACATTTAGTTTATAATGGTAATTATTATGTCAGAGAACTCGAATTCAGTTAGGAAGTTTCATTTACACAATAAATAGAATAACTAAGGCTATTAAAATAATACAATTCTATTATCTAACAAAGTATGAAATTTTTAATTTCTGTTCTTAATTACAAATATCTGTGGGTACTGTTGTTTCACTACCCACTATGTAATCTGGTTGGCAAGAAATTAATACTTCTGTCATATGTTCGAAAGAGCTACTTCTATTTGTTCTGTTAATCTTTTTTTGTTTCGTTTTGTTCATTTTGTAAAAGAAAAAATCTACTATTGTTCTTGTTAAAAATGCCACAGCATTTCTTGGAGTTCTGAATATTTAAGTAAAAATAATCATCCTATTTCCTCACACACTTTTACAAAATTTTTAAAAATTGCTCCCATTAAATTTATTCTGAATTAATAAGTCAATTATATTATTTGATTTTAATTTAATAAATAAAAAATAGAAAATGAAACATAAATGTCATTCTTTTTGAACATTTTATAAATTTTGAATGGTAATTTGATTTTGAACTTTAAAATAATCAGCTCAGAATTTTATAGTAGATATATTTTTAAATTAAACTTACTAAACATTTCCAGTAAGTTAAAGCTATGTAAGAAGCTTGCTGCAATTGTAGCAAAACGTTTAATGAATACTAGCCACTTTTAACATTCAACTGGTTGACCTAGAATGAGGGCCTCTATTATTTCAATTAAATATTTTATTAACTTCATTTAATATCTTCCACATCAAAGTATTTTTAAGTTTCAAATTTTGATTATCATTTAACTCTCACTATTATAGAAGTCTTACGTCTTTCTGTTCATTATATACTGAGTATTCTCCTGATTTTCTGTCATTTCACATAAAATTTGAACTTAAATTTGAAAAGGAAGTGATTAAGCTTCAATTAATATAACAAAGTTTTTGACTGAAACCAAATATGTTATTTTAATCTGATTACAGAAAGGAGAATTGCCCAGAATTGAAATTTTATGCATCTTGTATAATATTATCTAAAATGTATACTGTAGTTATAATACAATATCTCAAAGAATTAAAAATTTCTGACTTATCATAAAATTCAGTTTTAATTTCAAAATGATTTAAATGTTTTAAATAATAATATTTTATTTTGGCCAATAAATGTACTTTCGAAACTTTTTAAAATTCTAAATATTTTACAGTCCTTCCACTCTATGAATCCTATTCATTAAAATATTCTTGACTTCAACTTTTAAATTTAAATTTAAAAAAACATTTCATTATTCCACGACTAAACCCACAGAGTTCCATATTGCTATAAAATATATATATATATATATATATATATATATATATATATAGAGAGAGAGAGAGAGAGAGAGAGAGAGAGATTACTTACCTTTAAAGTTTGGCCCATGACTTCAGGCCCACATTGTATATTGATTTCCATTCAATAAATTCCCAATTAATGACTGTTTTAAGATAATGAATTTTCTACAAAACCTTTACTTTGAATGCCATCTATATGATATTCACTCCTCATATTACGAAAGATAATTTCTATATAATAACAATTTATAAATAACAAATTTTTTTCTCAAATCTTTGTTAGGATTTTTTCCCCCAATTTCTACAACATTAATCGACTTACCAATTGTCGAAACTTTTTTTTAAATGATCTACTGTGCAAATGGGAACTGATGAAGAAGGTAAGAGATTTTGATTGTTGAATAACCTATACAACCCGACATATTGCAAAATATAATGAAGACACTTCAGCGAATGACGGAGATAATGAAAAGGGTGTTGAAAAAATATTTGCAAGAAAAAAAACTAAGAGCATTTGATACATCCACGAAGGATACAGGATAATTCTACAGGCGAGATATTTCAGTTTTTACAGAAAATACTAAAATTATCAAGAAAAATGTTCTCTTTTTAATAAGGCTGTACAAAACAAGATTATTGACGTTTTTACAATTTGAGATATAATTTAATTCCCTAAAACAATAGTAAATTTCAGTCGTTATTTTTCTCGTTTTTTTTTTTTAGCTTAACTTACAAATTTTTATTTGATTAATTTTCTTGATAGCGAATTTTTTAATTTCATAAAGATAACTAATCAACTTCGTTAAATAAAAACTCTATTGTAAAAAAAATAGTATGTCATATAAGAATATTACATAAAAAATATTAAAAGGTAAAGAGTTCAGTGGAAATCTTGTCCAAACTTTCTTCTCTTCTAGCATAGGGCCGTTTAATTTCATAAGGGTTTCAGCAAATAACGAAGCTAAATGAATTAATAAATGTTCTATAAATTTATAAATTTTGAAAAAGAAAACATTTTCTTTAAGATTTGAGAAATTAAAAAAAAAAAAACAGGTATCCAGATGAAAAAATTTGTATGGTATTGTGTTTATCATCTTTTTCTTCAATCTTTTTTTAAAATTAACTTTATAATATAAAAAAATGAAAGATTTTAAACTGAAAATAAAAACTTTAAAACAGAAAAAAGAGGAGGTCAACTTTCAAATCTTCATAACAGGAGAGAAAACGAAATAATCCGAATTCACTTCTTAATAAGAATTTTTCTAAGAACTTTCACAATGTTTCCACTATCGTACGAATATTCCTATTTAGATCCTGGCACTCAAATAAGAACGTACAACTGGAAGAAAAACAAATAGAATACTGACAACCGGAACTAAACCGAATAGAATAGGGTTAAAACATTTAGTTTTTATTATTGAATAGAAATATTAAGTATATTTGAAAAGTTTATGATTCTA
Organism: Argiope aurantia; assembly: GCA_026543865.1. Classification (NCBI taxonomy): domain Eukaryota; kingdom Metazoa; phylum Arthropoda; class Arachnida; order Araneae; family Araneidae; genus Argiope; species Argiope aurantia. Next base: position 554,479 of record JAPMOR010077641.1, read on the forward strand.
AATAATATTTAATTTTTCACTTATTCAGACAAACTACTTCAATTAGTCATAATTCCTAGTATTCCAAAATTTCAGTAACCATTCTTAATTATTTTTAAATACAAAAACTAACATAATTTGACAAATATCATTCAAATAAACAAAGTTACAATTTAAATATTTTGTCAACGAATAAATTAAATATATGAATCATTTTCAAAACTGATGCATTGTCGTTAATTTACTTCTTAAATATAAATATGTGACTTAAGTATGAGCCGTTTAATTCTATAAAATGCGATTAATCTTACAACGTTTTAAGAAAAACGTCATTCTGGCTTATGATGTTACCACCATAGCATCTTAATTTTAAATAGGATTTAATCGAGCACTTTTAGTTTCGAGGTAGATGTTATTACTAATCAGCATTAATTATCTCTACATTTCTGAACTTCATTATATTGCATGAGTTTATCATTATTTCCCTTTATGCGAAAATTTTCTTTGCATCTCGAAGAAGCAAGGTATCATTCTACTTATGTAGCTATAGTTAATTTATTTGTCAACAGATGACGCTAGGTGACATAATAATAGCTGCTGGAAGAGGTATTATTGTAATGTTGCATTGTATTGATCTTATATACGAAAGAGAAAATGAGAACTGAAAGGAAAGAATAATTATTTACAAATAAATTCCCAGATTATATTCAGTTATACAAAAACTACCCATGAGACATAAGATTAGCAAATGAACATGTTTTTTTTATTCCGTTGTGTAATATTGAAAGATTGATTTTTGAAAAATGCAGATCAGTTCCGCTGCAAGAAATATTGATGGTTTACGAGGTTACCAAGGTTTTAGATCATGCAGAATTTAACAATCAAGAAATCCAATTCATATAACAGACGTTTACTGACAAACATATAGTCTTAAATGTCCACTAAAAGTGCTTAAAATAATTTGGAACAATAAATAAATTCTTTTAGAACGAGTAAAGAAAACGATGCTTAACAAAACAAAAATTCGGTATCATTTTTTTTAATGATATACTTTGGAGAATCTTCCAATCTTTAGTATAAAGTTCTAATCCTAGATTTTTAACATTCATGACAGAAAGCGGTACTTTCTTAATAAAAGTCACCTGAAGATGAAAAATAATTTTATCTATTATTCATAGATCGAAAACATCCTGCATCTTAAGCCATTATAAACGAAACTATCATCGAGATAATTTTATGATGGAATATCGCACATTGAATCAGTTTCTAGAAATTACTAATGGATCTCAGAGAATATATATAATTATTCGTTTACTATATATTTGAATAAGCAAGGCCAATTGCACCATAGATGAAATAACTCTCCTTTTGTATAAACAATATGCAATAAAGTTAATCGCATGTATTGCACAAGATTAATATGTATAATTCTCAACGAATTGTGCATAATGAAACAATGTATGAGGAATGAACTATATTAATTTGCAATTCTTCAGTATCTGCTGGTTTCTTATTCCTTCAAATAACTGTATAAGAGACATCGCACTTTTCTATCAGACTCATAAGATTACACAATTCAGTTGTTCATAATGTATAGAATTTTAGATAGGTCAGAATTTTTTTTACATGCCTATATATATATAATGCAGAGGGTCATGCTTTTAATCCAGTAAACATTTCTTTAATCCTTCATATCCTGAATTAATTTATCAGAAAATTTATTTTATTTATAGTTGTGCTTCATTATATAAATGCTAATGCAAAACTATCTTGCATTTAAAATAAATACCTTGCTTTGAACAAATATCATATTTGCTTACTATAGAGTAGTGAAGAAAAGTACACTGCTAAATTTTCCCTTTCTTGAAAAAATATTAAATAAGAACATATTTCAATAATTTATTTCGTGCAAAGGATGATAAATATGAAATTGGAAATTTTGTTAAACAGTTTAGAGTTGAAAAGGCACAACCTTATCATTTTTATTGAAACCATGTGAAATTATTTCAATCGATTTGAATTTTTCAACTTTTAATGATATTGATCAAATAGTCTTTCAATTAGAAAAAGTAAATTTAATAATCAATGAAATATGGAAGTCAAAATTTTTGAATCTCTAAAAGCAAATTAGAAAGAAGGACAGAAATTTGTGTTTGTTACAAAACATAAATTGCTTGAGATAGAAAATCTTTAAAGGCAAAATAAAGTTAATTTTGGAACTTGAAGCAATTTAACCAATATTTATATTAAATTAAAAACATATCTTTCAATTTTTATCATTTTCTAGATAATTCATATTTTGGGGAATAGACAATTTTGAATATTAATTAAAAATAAACTTAGAAATCAAATGATTACTGTAAGTGCACTGTCCTGTTTAAAAATAAAAGTAATGTCATCTTCACTAATTGCAACAAACGAGAAATTCAGTGATACAAATCTAATTATAAATTGCAACACACACTTGACATTGAGACTAGTTAATAAATGAATCCACCATAATAAAATGAGATTTTATTTTGCAAAAACACTTCAAAAATTCTTCTACTACATGGCACATCCATAACACAAGTTAAGATAAATCATCTATGACTTTTTCAAAAATTAAAAATTGTTAATTTTTTACTCTTTTATCCTAAGTTTTATTTTTCTTTGATGTAATCATCATCAACGAAAAGTAAACATATTTTTTAAAAAATTTGCAAGTATTAAGTTTATGTTTTATTTTAAAAGTGCATGGATTTATAACATAATGTGTACATGATTTTATTTCCTCTATTATATTGAATGCTATAAAAATTATCTCAAAACATGTGCAGTACTTTCATACAACAATTACTATTTTTCTTTCATAAATGTTTTAAATGCATAGTAATCATTTATGAAAAGTTGTCTGTTAATGGTAAAAACATGAAAAAAAGCAGCAATTGATATGCCTCTCACCACATTAGGCAGATAATTCAGAATCTGCTTTCTTTATTGTTCTTAAAATTCTACATAATATAAATTAATTCTTAATTTAACATTTTTTTTAAATCTACAAAAAATTTAGCAATAAATATTTTTTTTAATCCTATTATCATACAACATTATAAAACATTTGAAGTTCAAGCATGCTGCAGGAGGAGAAAAGAATAACAAGGTTATTTTGCATACTATAAGGTTGCTTATAATATGCAAAGATCTTTAAAATCATTTATTTTTTATTGAATAATTATAACTATAATTTAAAACATTAATTAAATTGCAAGGTATTTAATCAGTCACTTTTTTAAGTGAGATAAAAACTCATTGCAACCCAGAAAAAAAAATAATAAAGCTTAATTTTCAAAAATATTTTTTATAATTTATTGCAGTTCTATAGATATTATTTAGTTAAAAATAATTTTAGAAAATAGCTCTTCATGAGAAAAAATTGTCGACCCTTAGCATAAGGCAATGTAAAACAAAATTAAATGAATTGTTCCATGATTTCTTTTCTTTAATCCATAAGCAGCTTCTAGTATGGTGGTTTGTATTCTTATTTGGTGTCTTACGGATAAAAAAGTGATCAGGCAATCAACTACCCCTTATCAATATAACGGACATGCTTCATTCAGGAAGTGTTGTCTGTGGATGGCTCTCAGAACTCAACCATAGTTCCCACCTAATTATTGTGGCATTCCGATTATACAAAATTTCCATGTACTTCCAAGTGTATCATAGTAGTCACTTTCGGTTACCAATAAGTAAATTAAAATTTTTAATTTCAAAAACAAATATGAAATTTGTTGCATTTAAAACATATTAAACACCCACTAAATGATATAAATTTCTTGGAGTTTTGTCAATAGAAAATACTGAAATGACAATTCAGTAGATAAAATTATCAAAACCACCCTCCCCAAACATACCATCTTCGTTCCAAAATGAATATCAAATAAGTTGCTAAAATTCATCTGCAATGAATCTGCGTTCTTACATGTAGTAATAAAAATAAATGCTATAGAAAATCTTATTTTAATAATATTTTAGAGAATGAAAACAAAAGAAAAATTAATATTTAAGAAATTAGGCATGTTTCTGCCAAGGCAACAAGAATAACAATTAATAAATGGGAGGACATCAGTTGATTATGGTCCAAACAGAGTCTGTTCCATTTCTGCAGCTTTCGTACATCTATATTCAAAGAGAAAAAGAGTTACTTTGGCCTTCAAATAGCTCAACTTGCATTATCTTGCTCTCTGATTATTATTATTATTTTATTTATTTATTTTGATTACCAAAACTCTCAGCGTGAAAAAGTAATCAAACTAAACTACTAAAAATAAGTAAATTCACTAAAAATAAAAATGGAACATTTCAAAATGATTTTAAGGTGGTGCAGCAGCACCGCTCCCTAATGCTGAAGCTACTACTGTCTTAATATGGAAATATTCATTTTGCACTTTTATGCTAATTTTGGATTATAGCACTTTGACTTAACTTATCATGAAAGCACTATAAACTATAAAAGTTCGAATTAAATGAGTTGCAAATCATCATGACCTAATTAATGCAAGCACAAAGCATTCACCATTTGATGGAGTTTGGATTGTAAATTATATTTAAATGTGTGTGGTTTGAAATTATAAACTGAACTAACTGTAATCTATTTTACAATATATTATTCATGATGCAAGAATTATGTGAAAATGCAGAGCTGTAAATTTCTTTGCATTATACTTACAATCTTTGTCGTATGAATACGCTTCATATGCAAATTAGCATACAAATGAATATTCATATGTATGAAAGTTCTTATTTTATAAAACCAGCTATGCCTAAGAATGTATATTTAGAGATAATATTTATTCACTGCAAATATGCATTCAAATGTCAACCTTAACAAACAATAACAAGCTAATTTATATGGAGTTTTAATTTTTTTGCTAAAATTATTACATGGTGTATATTAAGAAGGTGTCATGAACTCAAAGTTTTTATACACATTAATGATTAGTTTAAAAAAATATTAGTCTCCATTTAAATTTTAAAAACTACTCACAATGCTTTACAATAGGATTTACAAAATATACTTTTTGAAAGAATGTAACACATTTATTTTTTGTTTTATTTTTTATAAAAAGTAGTGATGGAAATCATGAATCATAAGAAACAGTAACATGAATTTTCTATAATTCACTTTACATAAAAATTTGAAAACATGATATATAAAATCATACTTCATAAATTTAAATAACAAGTACTTCAATCAACAAAAATGTTTATTTCTGAATGAATTTTCAGTAAAATATATCAATTTTTGGAAGCAAATTTTTCTTTTAGAAAGTTTAATACAGTACATCTTTCCTTTAAAAAAAATTATAAACTAATAATATATATATATTGAACATAAACAAAATACATCACATTTTTTTAATGTTTACACAGCAGTTCAATATTTTTTTTATATTGCATATTTGTACTCAAGTACCAAATCTTTTATTATTCATTTCATTTACTGTAGAATATTATAGTGATGATCCATTTGTACCTATGTTGGTACATACTTTTCTTCACAAATTACATATTGTAATTTTAGATGGTGTTTTGGGGGGGGGAGGAGGGGACCTAACATAAAAAAGAACAGTGTATTTAAAATGAATTTTAATATTCATATGTCAAAGGAAAAAAAAATCTGGATTATCATTTTAAATTACTTCACACGTTTATAAAAAAAAACTACAAGCGAAAATAAAAGCTGATTCCAAATGAAGCATAAATAAAACCTGTGAAACTACTCGCTAAATTAATATGCACTTAAGCAGCGCAATGAGCACAGAATATAGGATACTTTGTGGAAAGTTTTCAACAATGTAATAAGAATATTACAAAAAATTAATGGTTTCAAAGGTGTCTGCATCAATGTTTGGAAAACAAAATGTTTACAGATTGCAAGAATAAAAATAGTTTGAAGTAAGATTTCATTGTACAAAAGAATCGACTTTCTGAACCACTTTCAATAGTTCCAAGTCACTCTGCAATCAGCAGCTAATGGGAATAATTTGTTGAAACTAGCTTAGTATATCTTCACAAGACATTCAAAAATGTTTCATGTCATTTCTTCTCCTGGAGAGAAGTGTTGCTACTGCAGCATAAATTGTGAAAATGTATTCTTCACGGCCAGCAGGAAGTAGACACAAATGCTGCATCTTGCACTGAATACAGACTTGTGGATACATTCTCATCAATATAAATGCAACAGCAGCCTTTGAAGCATCAGGAACAAATGCAGCTTCGATAGAAAAGAATTAAGTAGTGAAGGCACACATAATCTTTTATGTTTTGCTAAAGTAGTTTCAAAGATCCTGTAACTTGATCAACAAGGTCTAAGCGACCCATAATGCATAAAACAGTTGTACTGCCAACAGGCACCTGAAAATTTAACAAAGAAAACATTTGTATATTTTATACCACTACTTTATTTCTCTCATAATTTTTTCCATCATAAAATATATATATTTACAATCAATAAATGTATTTTTAATTATTTTTAAAGCAATATATAATTTTCCATGTTTAAAGATTATCTTTGAGTTGATTTGACTTATTTTGCATATTATATATTTTATATATAAACATTTATATCTCGATAGTTTTATAGTTCTTGACTAAGTTCAATTGTGTGTATACATTATCTCAAATATTATTTTGTTTAAATCTCAACTCATTTTGAAATGGTATATTTCTCAAAAATTAAAATATTGGGAGATTTTATTTTACTTTCAATTTACCAAATTCATAATAAATTTATTTTCATAAATTCTTTTGAAAATTTTTCTAGATATTCTACTTTTTATGTGAAACAATGCAAAATTTTATTCCATGATTACATTGATGATCATCACCTTCTAATATCTTTTCATCAATAAATGATAGAATATTAGAAAATCATGAAGAAAAAAAAAGAAGAAGAAAAAATTCTTATTGTTTAGTGGCATTTCTCATATTACAGGAATTTTAGTCATGGCTGATTAACAACCAATAAAAAGATGTTTTACAAAAAACAAGTTTGTCTATACAATGGAAATGAGAATGTGTGCTTAAATATACGGTGAATGTCAGCTTCTTCTAAAAGTTTCTTCTCATAGTTTGTTCTCACAGAAAGTATTCACAGAACTTTTTCTATAACTATAGTTTCCAATTAGCCCAAGGAAATATTTCAATTTCTAATTAAACTATAACCAGCCTATATGATTGTCATGAGAATAGAAACTGCTTTCAGATTATGTTTCCCTAATATAACCAACAATTTTGTTCTTTTCTTGCCATTGACTTTTTATTATGAATGCTTTTATTAAAGGATTTGTTAATAATTTAAGACCAAGGAAATGTATTTCAGTAGAGATAAAGGTCTGTTGCCAAATGCAATCAATTATGTAAGGCTCAATCCATTCATAAAACCAACAAACTATCCATTAATCCTATACATGCTTATGGATGATTATGAAAATTAAATTATGTGAAATGCTATTTTTTACCAATATGTATGTTAAAATTAAAATATTTTAAAGTCCAATATAATAATAATCAATGAAACACAAGTATAATTACTATTTAAAATTAAATGATATGTTACAACAGCACATATATTTGCAAGTTTAATTTTTCAGGACTATTAAAGTTGTGTAGATTTAAAAAAAAAAATCAGGACAATAGGTTTTTTTAACTTATGGATGATTCAGCAATTTCTTTCAGCAACTTGAATGTCCTCACTATGAAAAAGTACCCCATCCTATTTAATATCTTTTTTCCTAACTGATTAGATATCAATTCTAATGTTATATTATTTGAAGCAATATTCAAATTCTTATAATGTCATAACATAAAGTGATAATAAAAATTAGTTCAAAAATGTGAACCAGAGCCAAATTTTGACATCCATTAAACAAATCTTTCAGGGGATATTTATGTTCACATTTCAATTTATAAATTATATATATTTCAATTTCCATTTATGTACAAGACACAGATATTATTTAAAAAATATTTGCTTCTGCATGTGAATCAAACCACTATTTTTAAAAAATAGTAAACTATGCCAAAATGTTTTATTTTTTAAAAATAAGTAGATTTTCAAAAACTATTGCATTTTATTTACCCGCCTAAGAAAAGAATACTAACAAAACCATTCAAAATTTCTAACCTGTGTTCTTCCAGCATCTTGAACTAAATAGGTTGGCAATCCAAGACGAAGAGCCTTTCTTTCCAATTCCACTAAATGTTGAGTTGTATTTCCTCTTAAAACAATTTTGGTTTCACTAAAAGAGAAGTTTATAAAACATTATTTAAAAATATATAAAATTTTACAATAAAGACTAGCAAATTTCTTATGTTATCAGTAACAAGCACCTTATTAAATAATATATTTGCAAAAAAAAATTGTTGTTACTGTAAAAAAAAGGATTAGGAAAATAAAGTAAAGATAAATCACAGCAAGAAAAAACACATCCTACACAAAATACAATAGTGAGCTGCATATTCTCGTATAAAACAATGTTTTCATATTAAATAAACAACAAATAAATCATACCCATATTCAGACCATTGCAATACCATTTCTCCATATTTGTTCTCATTTTGCAAAAGCAAGCGATGCATTCCTATTGCTGCATGAGCAACTTGAGAGGCTAATTTTCCTGTGCCCATTTCTAGACTCATATTCACAACAAATGCCATTTTGTAGGAATCACCAAATGTGTCCTCCATTTGATCTCCAGCTTCAGCCTATAAAAGTGAGAGTGAATAAAATAAGAAATAAAACACTAAATTAATAAATGCTATTGAAAAGAATGTATTATATCAGCAATTAACTTTTTGCAACATTGTGTTCCACTACAAAAAACACTTTCTTCTAAAATCATTAAATTCATTTATAAATGGGAAAAAAACATGCTTTAGATTCATTTTTATTTTTTATAATAGATGACGGTTTAAATCGAATAAATCCATATTTTTTTTTCATATAGCACACTACGTAAAAGCCTACTTTTTCAATAATTTTTTTTCTAGTAAAAAAATTATTGAACAAAAATTTCAACATTATGTAGTTGACAGCAACTTAAACTAATTATACTATATATTTTTTAATTTTTAAAAGAGAAAACAAGCATATAATCATTGGATAAAATTAGGAGTCCAATCAGCTGGAACACTATATTGATCATGTAACGTGGCAGGTTACTATGATGAAAAGAGAACATCTGCTTTCATTTCTTGTTCTCCCTTTTTCATGGAAATGAATTAAATTCAAGAAATATTGTTTGGAAAGATTAGAATTCTTAGAAATTATCAATTCTGGGTCTTTGAAGTATAAAAAATATTAAGAAACGATAATAAAGTGAATGTAAAAGTAAAGATGTAGTAATACATTTTCAGCATAAATGAATACCACAGTTCTACAATACTATTTAATAGATAATAAATTTAAAAAGTATACATTCTATTTATTTATAGGAAGTATTAAAAAATACTCATACTTTTTTTTTTAAATGAGAAGCTTTTAAGACGTAATTTTAGTTCAAAATGTTATATCAAACTGCCCAACTTAATTTGGCATGTAGAAAATAAGGAAGTTAAAAGAAATGTTTTCTCACTGCAAGAGATGTTTCCAAATCAGCTCCTGAATTTTCAAATAGCCACGCTGCAGCCAAATCAGGAGATCTATTATCTGTGTAGAATAATGCCTAAAATATAAGATTAAACAATGCATAAATTATATTGATTTACCAGAATAAATCCATTCATATTACATTATTTTATATGGTTAAAGAATCAACACAATAGTTTCACGACTTGATTATACAACTGGCATTCTTCTTTACAAACTTTATACAAAAAAATTCTTATAAATATGAAACAAGTTAACAACAAAATACCTTGGAATTTCTTGAGCTTTTCCTATAAGCATAGCCTCTTCAAATACAAAAATACTTAGATAATTTAGAGCGATTCAAAGAGTGGCATTCAGATAGATAATTTGGATAAAATATAGGAAAGTTAAACATTATTTATATTACAAAAATTAAATGCAATAATTCATAAAATTTAGATAAAGTATTTTAAACCAAAATGGATTTTTTGAGTACTTTTCACTCATGAGTAATGAAGAATTCAGTATTCTTAAAATGATACTTGAGGTTACGGTCTATAGTTTAAGATGTCCTAATCCCAGCATTTCTCAATTAAAAACTGTTGATTAACACAAACTCATAATATAAATTCTTATATAGTAGTATTAAATTTATACAGAAGCAAACAAAGAGTAAATAAGTCATGTTTTCTCATATTTAAGTATCTTGAATCTGGATGCTTATTTAGTACCTAAAATTCTACATGAATTTATTTTCATTTATTTAGTTCATTGAAATGGCTTATATTTCTAATCAATAAATGTCTTTGCCATCTTCTAAAACAAAAGAAACGCAGCATAGTTTTAATTTATTTTAAGATATAATAAAATTGATTTTTTACAAAATCAAAAAAGACGCTTTTATTCCATATCCTTTAATTATATCATTAATTTAATAATAATTTAGAGCAAATGAACATTATGGGCATCATATCTAATCTACAAAGATGCTGAGGGAAATGCAAAGAAAGTACAAACACTCCTTCGTTTAAGTCAAAATAATTTAAATGCATATAATGTATACCCCCATCCAAAGATTCATCAAAATGAAAAAATTAAGAGAGATGGGGAGGGGGATAGTAAACATTTACCAAATAATTCACAGTTTAAAAAAATTAAGTAAACACTAAAAGAAATGTTTATTTAAAAAATTAGGACAAATTAGATCAGTTATTAATGCAGGATTTAAAAAAATAAAATTTTCAACATTTATAAAAGAATTTTTAAAAGAACTTATAAAACTTTAGAAAATTAATAAACAACATAAACATCAATATATCAAATATAAGGTTGTTGATAAAGAATACCCATGAAACAAATATAAGATAAAGTTAAAACCAAAAAAGGACCAATAGTCTACAACATGTCAACAATTAATCATCAAAAATGTTGTATCAGTCTTATGTTCACTGATGGTATGCGGTAAACTTAAAGTTTGCCAATGGCATGCAATTAAGCCATGTTTGACATGCAGCTAATAGGATACACAAGTATCATAAAAAATAATAATAATGAGAAATTTTCCTATTAGAAAATACTGCATTTAGGGCATTTAAAATGCTAAAGAAACTAACTAAAAGTGAAATATCAATTATGGGAGACAACAGATCAGTACGCCTTAACAAATTTGTTAAAAGGTCCAAAATTATTATTAAATGCCACAATCGAACATTGACTGATTCAACTGCAGAGCTGACTTTTTATCTAAAAACTTATCTCTATTGATCCGAAAATCTCATGAAATCAAGTTCTGAATGAAAAAGAATTATAACTAAATATAATAAATCTTATTTTAAGTGAGATTTTAAAATTACCATATCAAAAAACTTTCATCAGTGATAATTGACAGCAAAATATGAATATTTGAATATAAATAGTGAAATCATATTTTAAAAAAAATTAGAAATAATTTACAAACACAATTGTTATCAGTTGATATCCAGAGGAAGGGAGTGATAAAGTTATAAGAAATATCTGAACTAATTGTTATCTAATAAAAATTCATAAATAGATTGAAGTTGAAATACAATAATAATGTCTCAATATAAGATAATTAATTTTATTCATTTTTAAAATTAAAAATGAATGAAAATAACTCATTTCTGGATCTTTCAAATATTTAAAAAATAATTCTTGAAATAAAAACAAATAAATAACAAATCTAGAGTATTAAGTAAATTTCTTAACATGCAATCATACGTATAAAATGTTATATATTTACAATTTTGCTAAAATAAATTTTTTATCAATCAACTATTTTGCTCTCAAGCATATATATATATATAGAAAAAGGAAACTATTTAAAAACATGACCATCAATATCTTTTTATCAGAGGGAAGTCAAAAATAGTACAATTTTCAAAATATTGTTATAGATGAAACCCCTAGTAAAAAATATACACTCTTATGGAAAAATCCAAATCTATTCAGTGAGTGTATAATGTAAAAGTCTAACATCTCAATAACAGATAATGATGCTTTATGCCACAGAAAAACATGATCCATAGCTAACAAAGCACAGACGAAATATTTCCAAACAGCACTAGAAGTAAGCAGCAGCACACAAACAGCAAATTGGTAATAAACGACCATAACAGCAGAAAGTGTTCATTGAGCACTCACAGGAAAGAAACTCCAAAGAAAGACTTTGACTAACTACTTATCCGAATTCAACTCGGCTGACACTCCCATCTACTTTTACAGCTTCCGTTACAGGGCACAGAAGGTTCTAGGGGTTTTGTACTCTAGACTGAATTTAACACCGAGATTCTCTGGCTCCCCTATTTTTGTTGCCAAATGGTCACCAAGTAGTGCCAGGTATCCATTCAGCATCAATTAGAGCTATTTGCAAAAAAATTTCTTGCCAGGGAACTAAATATGCATGGAAGCAATATTGCAGATTTATAATAATATATTAACTAATCAAGACTTCTATATGCATAATTATTCTAAGAAAGGTTTTGTGTGTTTAGACTCACCTTTTCTGCAGCTGTACGACTAATACCCATCCCTAGAAGTATTTTTAAATAATCTTCATTTGGTTTCCAAGGAGTAGGTGTAGCCTGACTCTCTTCTCCATCACCTTCCTCCCGAGGTTCCTGCATTTTCTTGCTAAAGATTACAAAAATTAATAAAAGTACTTTAATCCTAATAACAGGTCATGGAAATTAGTCTTCTTGTCTTTATATTTATTTGATAAGCAAAATTACATAAAAAAATATACACAAATATATAATAAATGCAAAATCAAGAACTACTAAAAGTATACATTTGATATAACAAGATATTGGATTGCATTTAAATAAATAGACCTTAAATGTTTTTAATCAATATACAAATTTCATATAATAATAAAAATTAAAAAGAATTTGAATGAAAATTAAAGTTTTAACATACTAAACATTTGAGTTTTTAAGCTACTATATAATATTTACACAAAACAATTTTTTATTTCTATAAATAATAAAAGTATACTTTATCTTTATGATTAATAATTAAATATATTAATCTCAAAGATCATAACAGAAATTTATTTAAATAATATGGTAAAAAATACATTAAAGATTTAGAATTACTTACTTGAATAAATCACTGATTAAAATTATTTGGATACCACAAAAAAATGAATGAAACAATATTATATACTTAAAATTGTAAAATTATTTGTAACCAGGTTCTAAAAATGAAAGTTTACATTTTATGTGTATATTTAACAGAATTTTTTTTTAAAAATCATGTTTACTCAGAAATTTTGCAACATAGTTTCAATAGTTCAAAATAGAAACGAAGCACAGTAGTTAAATAGTTTATATTTTTAAAGTTTTTATTTAATTATGAAGGAAAATATAACGTTTTTTGGTATTTTTCTCCAGCCAGAATTTATATATGCAAATTATTGATCAGATACATGCATTGTATTAAAAACGCTTCTTTTTGAAATTCATTATAATCGGGATCGATTTCTACTTTTCAATAAGAACTACTTTTAACATTATGGTACAATTATGAAAATTTTCCGTTTTAAAATGCAACCCTTCTTTTATAGGAATGATAATTTTCGTCACCGAAACATTCAATAAGATAAGCCTTAAAATTAAAAAAAAATCCAAACGACCAGACATATTTACCTGCTTAAATCTACTAAATTTTTTTAAGAAATTCACTCAAATTTCTAAGATGAGAGAAAAACTTTAATTTACGAAAAGAGTAAAATTTAACAGCCGACTGTTTTTACTAAGAATAAAAGTTGAAGTAAAAGTAGCTAATATTCGGTTTTGATTGAAAAAACAAAAGCACTAATATCTTTTATATGGGAGAAAATTAAAATATTTTTCAAGCCCTAATTTTGTATAAAATATGCTATAATTATGTTTCAACCATCATTCTTTTTTTTATTACGTAGATTATTCGTGCTTTAGACATTTCTCCATTCCTATAATTTAAGCTTTTAGTATTAGGCAAATAAAGTGAAGAATCACTCAGAAAATGAAGTGAAGAACTATTTGTTTCGGTTTAGATTTTGGATTTCTTTCTCGATTCGTGTATCATATAATTTTTCAGTTGTAATTGTGAAATGCTTCGATAGTGGATGCATAAATAAGGTGGCGTAAAAACTTTTGTTTTTCTTTATTTTAAATTTTTTAATTGTAAAATATGTTAAAATGTTCCCTTATTAAAATTTAAAAACGAATTATGTAATGTAAATAAAGAATTTTTTTAGAATGTAAAATTATCTGGAAAATCAGTCATAAAATTACTTTATCATGCCGAAGTTTAGATATATATTAAAAAATACTGAAAATTATTTCTTTTATTATTATTGATAAACTTAGCTTTGATAAAATTTTATTTATTTATATTATAAGTGGTTAATTAGTTTTTTAAAAGATAATAGTGCCTGTTAGGCCTGAAAAATGTGAAGGATACGAATACTGTACGTTTTTTTAAGACACAATAAACCTGCTGGTTAATTTCTTGTTTAATTTATAACACTATTTATACTAAACTCATAATGACTTAAAATATTCTTCAGTTCATTTGCCTTTTCTCATCTAATTCAAATTTTGAATTTAATATAAATTCTGATACGGTTATAATTAGAAGATCAATTTTCTAAATGTATGAATAAGAATTAAAATTCAACTGTATGTTCAAATTGCATTTAGTTTATTTATTTTGATATCAATTCTGATTATTCTTTCCCATATTGTATTAATACTGAAAGTTCTTATTAAAAATTGATTTGACTGAACTGAATATTTAATTTTTCTATATATTTGTCACAATGTGACCAAGTTACTTTTCCTGCATTACTCTTGTTCAGCTATAAATTTTTTTCTCTTTCACTTCGGTTCATTGTAAAGCCAACATGCTAACTTTTACTGTCCATCTCTAATACATTATTGAAATTTTAGTAAATGAATATTGAAGTATTTATTACATGGTAGGAATTAATTACCAATGATCAGATGCTAATAAGTACTTTCATAACTAAAATTTTACAATATTTACCAACAATACAATTAAAATTCTCTAATTGCATATGGTTCAAATATAAGTACCAAATAATGTGAATGAAATATGGAAAATTCCTGACTGAAAAGATCAGAGAGATTGAAATAAAACAAGTATAACTAACAGTTTACATTTCCTTATCAAAATTTTAACTGTCTTTTCATTTCGTAAAGAAGAGATGAAAAAGTTTGTAGGCTCAATATTTATTTGGTTGTATAAATTTGAACATATAACTAATTGATAATTTTCTAGAAAATATTAAAAGCATTATTCAAAAGTCCATTTTAGAAATAAATGAGTTTGCAATGATAAAAAAGGATCATTACTTTCTTTTTATTTTACTATTGTTTTATTGAAATTAGTCATTTGATCCCTTTAGATAAATCCTGTGCTGAATATATTCAGTTTAATGCTCTGATCCTGAAATTTGAGGTTAATTTCCATCGTTTCTTTATTCTTTTATATATATATAAATTTTTATCCAAAATTACAAATTTTTTTAATGAAAATTAATTATCATATTGCCACACAAAATCTTTCAAGTATTCTTAACCTTTCGCCGAGTGCGTGAATTTTCCTTTCACAACCAGACGTGCATTGTAAATTGCACAACAGGTGAAAAACATTTAATTTTAGCTGCTTTATTTTAATTTTACAAACAATTTTGCAAACAAGTAACATTTAATTTATCACTGATAACAATTTAAGAAAATATTACAGAATCAGTCGAACATTTCACCTGCATTATTTGCTTCACATGGCAGGCATAGGATTTGCTTTTTTGAATGCTGTTTACATATGAACCTTACGCATTTGTTACACCTCATTGTAGAGGAGGAATTTTTCATTCATCCACACATGTAGCACTAGCCTCTCTTTTGTGTAGGAATAATTTAATTTGAAGTTTCTTCTTCCAAATTTTCATTTGAACAATAAATATCAAGGAAAGCCGACACATCACGAGGTAGAGAAGATATTTGAACTCTATATATGAGATGTTCTTTCATCAGGGTTTTTGAGAGTGCTCTCAAGAAAATTCTTTGGCTGGGCTCATCATCAACATTGTTCAGTAGAAGTAATATGCGTGAATTTATACCAGCAATGTTCATCATAATATAAAATAATACAAGAGGCCACCGTCTTGTTATTCGAGACACAGAATAAGCCACACACATTTTATCGCAGGTGTCAACACCTCCTTTTGTCATATTGTAATCAAGAATTACTTCAGGTTTTCCACTGTCTCCATCAATTTCAGCTTTATCATGAAGGCTAGATACTAATACTACTGCTTTGTTTTTCTTCGGTACATATGAAACGAGTGTTTTATTTTTCTGAAAATCAAGGATAGAAGTACCCACAATTCTATGTTTTCTGGGCAAAAATTCTGCGGGAATTTCTATTTTATTTTTCTTTACAGTTCCGATGAAAGTAATTTTCTTCTCTAATAAGTAATCAACAAGTGGAAAACTTAGTGTACCAGTTGTCAGTGGTAAGGTTTTTATTAGAGTTTTCAATGGACATTACTAGATGCTTGACAATGTCTGATGGTTTATTCTCAACTGTGAAAGGTACAGGCGACTGTTTTCTGATATAAATTTCCATATTGCTACAATAAAATGTTTTAGCATCACATAATCCGAATATTTTGATGCCATACTTAGCAGGCTTGTTCGGAATGTATTGAATCCAAGAGCAACGTCCTCTGAAAGGATGTAACGTCTCATCAATTGTTACAAATTCGCTTGTATTATAAGATTTGAAGCGATTTTGAACAAATGAATCCCAAATGGATCAGCTAATTTGTCTGATTTTCTCCTTTCAGCTCTAGTATCTATATCATCGAACCGAATACAGCGAAGTAAAAACAAAAACTGCTTATAACTCATAGCTGCTCTCAGTATTTGAATTCCAGTTCCATCAGAAGCCCAGAGCTGCTCAAGCAATCCCATCAAAGCCATTCTGATAATATTTAGCTTCTACTCCTTGTATATATTTATTTGTGCAATAAATTACTTCATCAATCATACTCAGATCAATCAATTTCAGAAAAGCGTCAATTTCGGAAGCAGTTCCTTTTGTATATGCAGTTGGTCCTGGCAGTTTCTTTATAATATTTTTGTTCTTGGTTTTGGAGGTTTTTACGATTTCTTCTTTTTTCCATTTTGTGATTTTATCCTTTCTCGTATAACAATTTTCATCGCTATTATTTTCAGTAATTTCGTCATCTGATGCAGTTATTTCAGAGTCACTGCTGTGATTTTCCTGTTCTAAATTTTCGTCACTCAAATCTGCGTCATATTCAGGAAATTGTAGATCATCTTCAATATCTTTACTATCAGAATTTTCATTAGGTAATCCACCATTTCTTTGTGATCTTTAAAATATTGTTTTCGTTTAGACATTATTTTACCTCAAATCCCATTAAAAATACTAACAATTTCACTTAGAAATATTCTGTCGAAAAAGAATTTCACAAGTAGGCGCGTGTTGCATAAAGTACAACACCGCAGATATTTACAGCTAAAAATGACAGGTGCAGCTGATTGTTCAAACAGAAATACAAATAACTTTCAGGAAATGTGAAGGAAGATTCAATAAATGAATACGCATGGTGATTAATGCCCTCTATTGCCAGAATTATGTTTTAAAGAAAAAAACAAACCAACTGTTGTACTTTTTACAACGGCGCACCCGGCGGAAGGTTAAACTTTTCAAAAGAAAAAAGATGTGAACTCTAATTAAATTCATGTATCAGTGTGACGTTTTCTTTATAGCCAATTTTCACTCTCTACTTTGTTAGTTAAATTTCCATTTATTTAACTATAACCATCTTTTATTTATCTATATATATATATATATATATATATTTCTTTCTACATTACTTCAACAGTGTGTTTTAATCCGTAATTTAGACTTTTTACTTCTTGTGAAATATAGTACCTCGTTTTTAACAATTAATTCTCGATGAAGAATTTATCTTAAAATTTTATTCTCTGGAAATTTAATCACTTTAATACATAGTTTTCCATTTAGTCATATACCCCGTTCAATATGTTATAGAATTTTTAGAGATTGGATTCAAAATATATTAGTGCATAGCATCATTAAAAGTTTTTTTAAACTGTTGATGGTCCTTATATAAGGGCCTTAAAGGGGCTTATTTTTTATCTAAGTGCTGATATTTTTCTTCTGATTGAAAAAAAATAGATTGTATTTTGTTTGCAATGTTGGATCTTTCAATGTTTAATGGATTTAATAAATACGGAGGTCATTGAAAAAGGTTTTATCTTAATTTAGGCACATGCTGGTAGAATAGGACAACTATACCCTTTGTCATATATACCTTTCTTTCATATATACAACTATACCTTTCTTTCACCTCCTTTTTCCTTGTTTAGATGAAGGGGAAACCATTTTTAAAAAATAATTTTGTGTATCCATGTTACATTTTTATCATTTATTTCAGCTCATCCTTTATTTTCTTTATGTGATGATTTGTTTATAGAGTAATTGTTAGATATATTTCAACATCATTTAGTGATTTTCCAATGATGAATTATTTCAATATTTTTACTTCAATTAATTTTTGTACAATGCAAAAGTATAGAACTTCTTAAGAATATGCCAGAAAATGTGTATTTGATACATTGTAGACTTTTAAGAATGTATACCCTATATGATTCAAGGCTTCCAAAAATAAAAATAAAGCAAAATTTTCATGATGTTCAAGAGTTATTTTAGGTCATTTGTTGCTCTTGCCTTCAAAAATAAATTAATGTCAATAAAATTCCTTTTTTACTTTTTTCATATACAAACTTTTCAAAGAGAAAAAACTCTTATCACCTAAAAATCCAAGCCCAATCTTTTGCCTAATCTCCATGATTTAAATCTCCAAATAACACATTTTTGGAATTATGTCTGTCTGGGAACATGATAACTAAAAAATGTTTTGAGCTGGAATTTTTTATTTCTAAATTTGCTGATTTCAACTAAATTTTGTATGAAACCTATTCTTATTGTTTTTTGTTTGTTTGTCAGAATAGAAAAGAACAGGATGACTTTGAAATGCAAAGTACTGCATCGATAAAATATGGCATATAGTTTTAACATCTAAAGTATAGATCAATATCAAAATTTTGAACCAAATCCATCAATAAATTGGCCATCTTTCAATCTGTATGTCCATATACATATAAACACTGCAAAAAAAAAAAAAAAAAAACACTAAGATAAATTAAATTTGCTAAACTTTTTTTTTTTTTCTAAAATTTGAGCTCTGTTATAAATTGGCCAAGGAAAAAAGTTTTGGACCATATTTGTTTTTCCCCCAATTTTGGGACTCTGAAGATAAAAATCTGTGAACTCGTGGTGTTCATGGCTTTGCTTAATTCTTATTCATAGCCTCTAATTTTTATGGCAAAGTGAAGGAAAGAATGTAATCATTAGAAAGTATGTAATGAAGCTGTGGTGAGACATTCTCGGCTGGATTTGCATGTATTTATGGCAGAGCACATTAATTATTCAAATGTTTCAATGATGATTTAATTTTGCATTTTTTATGTACATGATATATGTAAATAAAACTGTGCTTTTTAAAACTTTGAAAGAAAATTTCACATTTGAAAATATTTCTTCAGTAAATTGCTAATACCAGTATAATTTTTCTAGCAATTTATCTTGTTCTGCAATTGGTGAAGTGAGTACAAGCATAAGAAGGAAAAATTATTGAAGGTCTTTTAGTCCACGAAAGCAATCTTCGATAACATTATATGCTTTTCAAGTATGAATTATCTGTAACTTGTTTTTAAAATGTTTTGATGGATAATGAATTCAATAAATTTTGTATTAAGAAATGTTGTTTTGGCAGTGAACAAGTGAGAAAAATGAATTATTTTCTATGTTGTAATTTCATCAGAAAGGATAAAGGACGATATGAAGATACTATTATCATGAAGTTTATAGATTATCTTGTTAAATCATCTTTACTTGATTTCAATAATTTTCATATCAGAAAAAGGAGATTGGATGAAGTTTTTTTTAATTCCTTTTTTGAAGATTTTAAATTTAAAAAATGCTGAGAGGTTTGAAAACTTTTATTCTTTTTTATGAGCGAACATCTATTAAAAAGGATTTGGCATTAATTAAAATATTAAAGTGGGAAATTCGAGTGAAAAATATCATGTTTCACAACATATAGTCTAAGACCACATAAAGAGTTCTGGCAGAATCCACTTGATAAACTTTACTAAAGACCTGAAAAAATGATCAATACGAGCTCATTCAAACTATCACCCTAATTTTGAGTAAATAAATGGTGACAAAAATAGTTGTCAATGACATAAAAAAAGTTACACTCTAATTTCTTCATCTCTTTATGGAAAAAGAAATTTCTCATGAGAAAAGAAATTGCTGAAATTGAATATAAAGTTAATGCATCTACTTGTTCAACAAGCTAGAAACTTTTCATTATGAAAAAAATTATTTAGTTGGAAAAGTTATTAGTGAAAAAATGAAACGAATTTATATATTTATAAAATTAGAATAAATTTTAAAATCTAACTTGTTTACTTATGCTCTTAATCTTTCTTGACCAATTGGAATGTTAATGAAGTAGCAGCGTAACCTTTTCCCCCCTTATCCTACTAATTACATTATAATTAAATAATTTAAGATATGCAATTAAAGTCTCTTAATAAGGTTTTTTAAACAAAACTTACATTGGGAAAAAAATATTTATATCACTTAGCTTCAATGTTGGTGAAAAATATTCAGCAATTCCTGGTAGTATTTTATGTGCATATTTATAAAATTGGACACTTACTTAGTTAATACCCTACTTAATTTATTTAATTCAACTTATAGTTCTATAATAAAAAAATATTATGTTAAAATTGGTTCTTATTTTTTTAATTTTTTTGTTTTTGTTTGTTTGTTTAAAAGTACTTATGAAATGCTTAATTCTTAAGTTAAAATTAGTTTATATACTGTATATATATTGTCCAATAAGCATTTAACTTCTTTCAACATTGGCATTTTATTTCTATATTTACCTAATTCATCTTTTCTTATTGTAGTTTCAATAATTTGTGTGCCAAATGCATTTATGTTTTCATGCTCGTACTTGGGTCCTTTGGCACTTAGTAATTAACGGTGAAGGATTGGCAATAATTTCATTGGTGAAACAAATAACCAAACAAAATATTTATTTAAGTTAGAAATTTTATTTAAATTAGAAGTGTGCTCATAGGGTTGCTATGTCAATTTGTTTTGATGCAACATTTAGCAAGTTTTGGCTCTTTTACAGTTAATAAGTATCAGTTCTTTCATTACCCTGAAGGGCTCCTACTGCACAGATGAAAACTGCTAATCTTGTTACTAAGGATTCATTTGTTTGGAAATTTAAAACATCAGCAGTTAATCTTAAGTATTTGAGTTAACTATTGAAACTTTTCCAACTGCCCATTTAAATGATACTTTTGTCAATAATTTATTGATTAGAATTCAAGGATATTTTTAATTTACAAAATATTTAGTTTTTTTCCTATATCTTTATTTTTGGTTTATTTTTCTAAAAGCCTATTGAAACTACAAAGTATGGATATCTTAAAACCAAAATTAATGTGGATTGAAGGCAGGTGCTATCGACAGCTCCCCATACGGAAAACAGAAATTGAACGTGAAGAAGATGAATTTATTCAACCAAGTAAGATAGTTCTGACTTTTATAACTAAATGGAAATTGGTTAAACTGTAATCGTGATTCAGCTGAAAGTATAGTAAAATGTCTGTGAATAAAAAAACATTTATATTTAAATGGAGGAAAAGTACTAAGAAATTTAATCCTTAATGTTGGTAACCTATAGTAATAGCATTCATTTTGTTTGATTTACCCCATATTTCCATATAAAAGCTACCCTCAGGGGCTCACCTACTATAGGTGAGTACGGGTGTCCCAACCCCGAGGTACCCAGGGATCTTTACTCTCTTCAAGTTTACTCTCCCCTACGCCTTTTACTGTCTGCTTGATCTTTCCTTCCCTCAAGGGTAGGCGAGAGAGCTCTCCATGAGAAGCTGTCGCCGCTCTGTTTGCTTCCTGCTTCTCATGGACAGCAAATACCCCCACTTGTTTGCCGTGCGTGGCGACCCATTAGACTGGCGGTGCACTGTGGTTCCCGGTGTATCAATCGGCTTGTAGATCGGAGTGGCTAGTCTGCTAGGGATCAAGCGAAGGGGTTACTCCTTGGGCTTGGCGTTAAGGGTGGTCACTGTCCCCGGGGGTAACTCCGAGCGTATAGGTAACCGATCAGCACTATGGTAAATACTGAGGCTGGAGTGCCCAGAGCCAGTGGCTGCCATCCCTTGTTGGGCTCCGTGGTGGGCGGTGCCATCGGGCCTGAATTTCTACCAATGTCGTATGGGCAAACGGAAATCTGCTCCCTGCAGTGGGCAACAAATCGTTTCAAACAAATCAATTGCAGCTGTCTTTCCAACTTTTTTTCTCATAAAAAGAGTTTCCAAAACGAATGAGACTTTTCATTCAGTATCTCCTTTCTTAGTTGAAAAAAGCATCACTGGAAATATCGGGGAAGTAAAATGCACCAAGAAGCTTCGTTCCGGAGATTTGCTAGTGGAAGTTCTGTCCCGGAAACAATCGCAACATATAATGAAATTGAAGTCATTCGCTGATATCCAAATCACCGTTTCTCAACATGTTTCTTTAAATTCCTCCAAGGGAGTCATTTCCTGCGGAGAAATGTTCAATGATGAAGAGGAAGAAATTCTCAAAGAATTGAAAAGCCAAGGGGTGAGTCATGTAAGACGTATATCAATACGGAGAAATGGCGAACTCCATAAAACAAAACATTTGATTTTGACATTTGGATTTCCAAAACTGCCAGAACATATTAAAGCAGGGTATATTCGTCTTCCAGTAAGGCCATATATCCCCAGTCCGCTGCGTTGTTTCAAATGCCAACATTTTGGGCATTCTAAAACTTCTTGCCGAGGGACACTGACTTGCGCCCGCTGTGGAGATGTCGATCATGACAGTTCTCAATGCAACTCTGTCGAAAAGTGTGTAAACTGTAAAGGTGCACACACGTCGTATTCTAGAAATTGCCCAACATGGTTGCTTGAAAAAGAAGTAATAAGTACAAAAATAAAAAATCAGATATCTTACACCGAAGCTCGGAAACTTGTGAACTCCCAAACTCCTACAGGTACTAACTATGCTTCCATAGCTCAGACAAAGACTAAGCAGTCAAAATATTTTAATATATCGAATGATTCTTTGGCTTTAGAAAAATCAATTGCAAATCCCGACATACAATCTAGATCTAATTCAACTAAACTAAGTATTACTCAGAATGAAAGTGTGTCAGTTCCACCCTGTGATGTTTCGTCAGCCTCACAGGATTTGCCTGATTTTCAGTTAGTAACAAAGAAAAAGAAATATAAAAAAACTCTGAAGACCGCAGTTGGAAACTAAAAGGAATCAGTATCAGAAAAATCCAAATTTTGGGTAACCTCCCCTATGCAGGTTGCAACTTCAGCTACTATGGAAGTAAACAAATTTGCGTCAACACATGTGGCAAATCATTCCAAAGCTGTACATAAAACTGATTATTTACCAGCTTCTACGATTTCTGACCACATTTCGATAGACGAACATTGTAATAATGAAAGTGGCAATGATATTGGGTCGTCTGTGGCTGAAGACGCTATAGACTATGACCCAAACGAAACTATTGAGGAAACTTCCCCTGTTATTGATCTGCAAGAAAAATCAACAGTAACATTTAAAACCCCTACATCGACTGATAATCTTACTGTTAAAGAAAAATTAAAAAACAGTCCATTTCATTGGGTTAATTTTAAAACATTTAATCCTAAAACAATTAGTACCACTGTCCATGACAAGTACCCAAAGAAATATCATGTCAAAAGACTACAATGATTTTATATCCCTAATTTAGACATTATCATTTGTCTATTGATTTTATTAAATATCTTTAAAAATTTCTTGAATTTTTATCTATCTTAATTTGCATATAGTTCTCCATATTTTAGATTTTATGTCATTTATATGATTGATCTTTTATTCTTTCCATTTTTACCATTTGATTGGCACAGTTTAGCCAAACATGGCTCTTGCGCCATTAAACCTCAAACAAACAATCCATATAAAAGCTGAGAATTGTTGGAACTTATTTCAATGTTAAATTATGAGAATCTGCTAGTATGAGGATCCACTAATCTTGCAGCAACCATTAATGCATCTTTATTAGCCTGGCTTAAATTATACATTATTTAATATTACCATATATAGTAATCACTTTTTATATTTCTTTTTTTAGAAAAAAATTAATTTTAAATTTAAATCAGTAATTGTTTTTGTGAACATAACTTGTTTTATTTTGAAATTATGTAGTATTGCTGACGTGTTGCGTCAAATCGAATATTTGTGGAGAAACTCTCAGCAGCTATATTGTTAGAATTTTCTGTGGCACAGTCACATGTAATTTGAAGTTTGCAATATAAGAATTTATTTTCCCTCTCATCATATAGACAAAAAATAAATTGTCTGCAGATAACAGATATAAAATTAAATGTGTGGGGGGAAAATGTACTAACTTCTTATAGTCAGTGTCAAGTTGTCAGTGTAAACAACTATCATCATTGCTTTCTAATACTTTACTTTATAGCATCATGATTTGAAAAATGTTCCAACCATTTTACTTGCTTGACAATGTTTTCATCTTTATGCCAGCATGTTTGAAAGTCACAGGCTTTTTTTTTTTTACATTTAATTTATATACAGGTTTTGAATTTTAGTTAAATTTTTGAAGTAAAAAAAAATACAATCTTGACTTATGCATAGATCAGCTTATGTGGAAACATGCAATACTCCTTTTGTCCTACTTTTAAAATATTAGGTTTATGTCCTGTTTTAAAGTTGTATGAAATTTATTTTGATATAGATCTCATAATTTTGAACTGTTGTCAAACAATAAAGATGTTACTTTAACCATCATGCTTCTCTCCAAATAATTGAAGGGTCTTAATACTAACAAATTTAATCTGCATCATGCCTCTATACAAAGTGGACTTGAATGAAACTGGGTCTTAAAAAATTTCTGAAGCTGAGAATTTATGTTTGTAAGTAAAGAGAAGTTGCTCTAATAAAGCCCCACCCCTCAAGATTTGCAGCCAGTTGCTTTCAAAATTAATCAATGTTTCTGGTATTCTTACTCTTTCCTTTCTGGCAATTTTCTTGCCAAAAGAGAGAAAATTCTCTTTTGGCAATGTTTCTGGCATTCAATGTTTCTTTCCTCTTTCTTATCCTATATGTGAAAAATAATAATTTAATCCTTGTTGTTGCTTATCCTTAAAAGTTCTGACATATGTGAGGTCATCTCCAGTAGGTTGTTGTTCACCAAGAAATGAATTTAATCCCTGATTCGTATAAATGCTTCAATACAGATATCAAATAATGGGGTTGTCAAAATCGTAATTTCAAAAAGAGAAGCATTTTTAAAAAAATGTACCGTTTGTGGTGTTACAGTATTGTTTTTTGAGATGTAAAAATCACTTTTAATTATAAAAGAAATTTCTGCAAAATATTGATTTCTAATTTTTGCTTGTTCATTTTATATTCCCTTTCTCTTCATTGCTTCATATTTTGTATTATTTATTTATGCAGTGAAACCTCAGATTAGAAGAGATGAAGACTTTGAAGATACAGACCTTCCTGTTAAGCATCAAGGAGATAAATTCTTCATTGTCATTACTATTCCAAAAGAGCTTATAAAGTAACTTAATCTTTCTTATTCAGTGTTGAATTAAGTTGGGTTTTTTTCCTCGTCCCTTAAAATTTGTGTTGATTTTAAGGATTTTTTAAAATTATTATTTTAAGTACTAACTAAAAAAAGTGTGCTTAAATTAATAAAAAAGTTTAAACTAGTCTTACAGAGTCTTCCTCTATATATGTATGTAAGAAATAATTCAAAATAAATTTTTTTACTTTAACAATAAAAAGTTGAATTTTGGAAGATTCTTCCAAAATAGCAGCATAATGAATGTATTTTAAAATAAAGGAGCTTTTTAAAAATTTTGATCTCTTAATTGAGATTTAATTAAAAATAACGATCTTATCATTTTGAGTGAGTAAAATTCATTTTCTGATTTATGTTTTTTTAATAATAAGCACAGGTCAAAGGTGCAACCCTTGTTAAAGATATAACACAATGAACATCATTCATAGTTATTTTAAAGTAGTTCTTTTAAAATGCATATTTATATTTAAAAGAAATGTTTTGGCATTCTACAAGTTAGATCATTTGATCTAGAACGATCAAGTTGGAATATGTATACTTTGGAAGTATTATAGTGGGATTTTTAATATTACTTCCTAGCATAGTAGGTCTCCTTGTAAGCGAGACAATTTCATAGAGAGCTCTGATTAATCAATGATCCCTGACTGACAACAAAATTGTAGATTTAAGATTCTACAGGAATTTTGAGATAGGTCCATTAGGATGAAAATTATGATTATCTTTCTGGAATCCTCTTTGACCTGTTAAAGAAACTAAAAAAAGTAGAGTATTGAGGCAGCATTGAGTCAAGCTCTGAATAGCCAATTTGCATTAAGTTAATCAACAAGTCATATAGTCAGAGTAGCTGAGATGAGAAAGAGTAATTGAATTTTGCTGAGACTATATTTATCATCAATTTGCTGCTTGTGTGCTACTATTTAAATGTTGTTCTTGTGTACATTATAACTATGTTTTCTTGCCTCTGCCTTTGTATAGAGTAATGTCATTCTTTATTATTGGACTTGTTTCAATGTATACCCACTACACTGAACGCTACTTCATAATAAAAGTATATGTGTTTTCCTTTATATATATACACACACAGAACAAATAGATACAAGCAGAGTTGTGCCTGCTATGACTAGTAAAATCAATAAAAAAAAGCATTAAAATGTATTATTACAAACTGTAATAAAACATCTTAATATAATTTATCAGAAACAACCTAATTCTACTTAAAAGGTTAAAAATAGGTATAGATTTAATGTTTGCATTTATTCTTAAAAATTTGAAATTATTTTCAGAAGGATATAAAAGCATCACTTAAATTCATGAAAAAATTATTTGACAAAGCAAAAAAAATTATTTGACAATTATTATTTCATGCATTTGTAGTCAAATAGAAATAACCTCAAATATTTTAAATCGGGTATTGGCTACTCTATAAGTATCAAATCTTTGAAAGAGTAATGGACTGTAAACTGAATTGCAGTCAAAATTTTGTGTATTGTTGTGTGATAAAATATTTCTACTTATCTAAACAAATTCTTATAAAACTTTATATTTTCAAGAGAGTTATTCATTTTGACTTACAAATAGATTGAAATTTATTATTTTTAAATTTTATTTGATCCAGCTCTGCCTTTCATTTAGATATCGAAAAAAAAAAGAAACATGTAGATTCCAGAAATAATGTTAAACTAAAATATTAATCAACACTTTGTGAATCATTAAAATTATCTAAAATTGTTTGTTTTCACATGTTTACAGAATAAATGTAAGATTGCACCCAAAAAATTAACATTAAATGCACTATCTAATATTGCTTGAATGTCTGAATTTCTTTCCTTTATAGTAATTACATTTATGATAGATTAATTTTATGCAGTTTTAGTCTTTTGTAAAAAATATTAAACCAATAAAAATAATCAATAAATTTATATGAGCAGGATGGCCTTTTAACTGATATAAAATATGGAGTTCATTAATTATTAAGAGAAATAATTTAATATGTATGTTTGTAAAATTAAATAATTACAATCCTATAAATTATTCATTAGATAATTTCTTATATTTTGGAAGTATTATTTTATAAGCCAGTGAGTAAAAATCCTATCTTGCAACAATGATTGAAACTCCTCCAGATGTAAAAATAATAACTATTAATAAAATTTTACTATAGGAGAAATGCCCTACTGATAAAAAAAAATTTTTTATACATTCCTTCTTTACAAGAATTGCAAATAATATTTCATTCTAGAAATGCATGATCAGTGACATTGAATGCCAAATAAAAAGCTGTCAATGTTCTGAAATTTGTAGATGTACCCTTAAATATATTGTTTAGGGGCAATACAGAAAAATTGTTCAGAAGTGAACTGAAATTTTAAATTCCTATGTAGAAGAGCCTTGTTTATTGTTTTTTTTAAAACATTTAATCTCTAATTCTAAAAAATTATATGCTAAAGAATTTTTTTTAATCGTAAATATATATGGAAAAAAGATAGAACACTTTAAATAGTAAGAAATAATAGAAATAGAGAATAGTAGAAAGAAATATATAGAATACTTTATATTTTTGTAATAAAAAAATCCTGTTCTGTAACAATATTATTTTTCAAGATAAGAATATAAATTCAAAATCTGATTTTAATATTAAAAGAATATTAATATTTGTTAGCACATAATTTTTTAATAAATAGGCTTATATCAATGAAATTTGGTTTCCTGGAATAACTTATGATGTAATTTGGAAATTTGATTAGGAAAACCGGTGGTGCTATTGAAAATTTTGAAGTTTGTTGTTATTTCATTATATAGATGGCCCCTTATGAATTTAATTCAAAAATTTTAAATTGCTTTCAAATATTTTTTTTATGTTTGTATGTTGGAATAAATTTGGTTGATTCCTTTTATTCTTCACTATTATATAATATTTGCATTATTTTAAATTAACTTTTCAAAAGCTTTAAACTTGAAAGCTAAGTTTAAGAAATGCTAATTGAAATTATTGTCTTAATAATTACTCAGCCACATAATTAAAACGTTTTTTCTGTACCTATGTATAGGTTTATCATAGGCTCGAAAGGTGCTACAAAAAGGCAAATAGAAGAAAGTACCTCTTCAGATCTGAGCATTCCAGATAGAAAAGATATAAAGGATGCTGATGAAGCTGATATAAGTAAATTTGTTTTTACTAATATGAATAATTTGGCTAGTTCATAAATTCTTATATCTTTACATTTTCATTGCACAATGGCATATTATAAATGCTTAATATTTCTTTTAAAGTTTTTTTATTATTATTATTTCCTGTTTATGATCAAAAGTTGTATTATTTTGGTTTTATCAGTTTTAATAATGTTAATAAAGGGTAATATTAATAACGTATTAAGCAAATAAGTTTCTTAGAATTGATATTATGCTGCAAAATAGCAACAATCAATACTGATCCCTAATTCATTCTTTATAAACTCTCATTACATCATGAATTTTTATTTTTTACAATATCTGTAAATACAGGTTGTTAAAAAAATATCCCTATAATTTGTAATAATTATTTTATTCAGAAACTGAAATTTAGAAGGAAAACAAATTTGAAGAACTTTTTGGAACCAATTGAATATATTTTAGCTGTTGTATTTTTTCAAATAAAAATGAAAAGATTTTTTACATTAATTATTATTTAAAGAAAGTAAATAAACAAAATAATGACATTACATTTGTATTTCATATGCATCTTTTGTACAGAATCCAGTGTAAATGATATTTAATGTAAAATGTATAGTATAAAGTATTTTTAATCCTATTTTGGCTTTATTCCATTTTTGTTTTAAGGATAGAATTATGAGTTTTCAAAATTTTTATTTTTATTTTCCCATTTTCTAAGCTAATGTGAATTTATTGTTATAATACTTTTCTTTCATTATTAATGAAGATGTGTGTGTGCATGCACGTGCTTGTTTGTTTGTTTTAAATCAAGCAGAAAGACTTCTATATATATTCAGTAACCATATTTCTTAATCTGTGTCCTGAGCATTTATATGATGTTCCTCTAGTTAAAAATAAATAAATACCAGTGAATGTAAATTTGTAAATTTTATCTAATTATACATTATATCTTCTGAACAGTAAATGCATTTCATGTATTTAAGCAAATTTTAACTTCTTAATCTGTCTATTACTTTTAGATAAACTGTTTTAAATTTAATTTAAAATTATAATTTTAAATTAAATTTAATGTTAATTTTGCTGTTAATCATGTAATGTTTTTAATGTAATTTTACTGTTAATCATAAACTTCTCATTAATGAAAAGATTTTAAAAATTTGAATGAATTAAATTGTCTGCTAATAATGACAGTTATAATGTGCCGAAATTTTAGAATAGAAAGTGCTTTCAAGTATCTAAATGTTTCAAAATATATTTGCATATTATCAATCACCTAATTGTCATGTTACAGCATGAATTTTGAATAAAAACCCATAAAGTGATATTGGATTTAATAAATGTTTTTTCCTTCTTCAAAACATTTCACATTTTTTCCTTCTAAACTTTCTTATTTTAGTAAAATAAGATTTAAAATAATAAATGACAAAAGAATCAAAATTGATATTTATTTATTTAGAACAAAATGCTGTTTAATTAAATTGATTTAGCCAAAGAACCTACTTCAGAATTTTTGTATTGCTGCATGTTATTTGTGTAATGATTAAATATTCATAAATAAAATATTCTTTTCAGCAATTACTGGAAAGTCTATCAGCTCTGTTGTCAGAGCATACCACCGAATTGAAAACATAGTCGAAGATGTGCGTTGGAGAGTTATGGAGTACACACATTTCATTTCTATTCCCATGAATGATGAAAATATTGTAGAAAAGTATTTGAAATTCAAAGATGATGTTTTGAGAACATGTCGAGGGGTATGACTGCCACATATTTCTTTTATAAGTAAAAATAATAATTGATAC
Source organism: Argiope aurantia (assembly GCA_026543865.1). Classification (NCBI taxonomy): domain Eukaryota; kingdom Metazoa; phylum Arthropoda; class Arachnida; order Araneae; family Araneidae; genus Argiope; species Argiope aurantia. Next base: position 585,413 of record JAPMOR010077641.1, read on the forward strand.
AGTTTGACATTTATAAATATGTGACAATTATTACTATAATTGATTATTACTATTATTACTATCTGTCAATAATTGATATATTTTTGTATTAGATCGACAATAAGTTGTGCAATTTTTCAAAAATTCTTTTTTGCAGTAGTAGACATATATGCTAAAAAGAAAAACATACAAGTTGTGTTTAAACTAATTTAATTCAAAATTAAAGAAAACATTTTATGGAAATAAAAGTTGTATTACCGAAATTATGACAGAAAAACAGTGAAAAGTATTTAAATTTTTGTTACAAAGTTAGGACAGAAAAAGATTTAAAAGTTTTACCTGATTTTCACCCCATTTGGAAGAGGACATAATAACTTTTAACAGCATTATTAATCTTTATAAATGCTAAGGATCATGCAAGTACAAATTGATTTGAATCTGTCAGGAGATGATAAGATTTGGATAAATGTAGAAACATTTTGTTTGATATGTAGATAGACTATTATGTGTCAAAAGCATTAGCATGCAATGATTTTATTTTATGTTTCTTTCACTGTTCGCATTTAAATTGTTCGCATATTTAAATACATTCCTTATTTTTTCCTTAAACATATAACATAAAAATGTTTTGCTGTAATGTAAATATTGTGTTGACAATACTGTTCAGCATTTGTTCCCATGTTTGAACTTTTTTATGAGTGAAAACTGAATCTTTATTTTAGAATCTTGTAAATAATTAGTTATTAAATAAAAATGTGAGCTATGCAAATATTCATAATCATATCTGTGAAGTGTACAGCTTTATATGCTACCTAACAAGATCTTTTTAGTAAACATTTATATAAAAGTAAGCTATCAATAAAAAATTAAAAATTAGAATAGAGTTCTTAATGCTATTGTCAAGAATTTATCTAAACTATTTTGATTATTGTGTAAAAGTTAGATTTATGAAATTATTAAATCATGTTTTTTTCTTCATTAAACTTTAAAAATTTAAAACAACACTTCGTTATTTGATATTTCAGATTCATTTGTGTATATAGTATATGTTATAAATGATTTATTAATCCTACAAAAATCAAATTTTTATTGTCATAATAATTTTTATAATTTTTTGCTGTATTACAGGATTCTCACTGTCTTTTAAAATTCTTTTATTTTAGTGCACTTTTGGCCAGGAAAAAGTACTTGATTTTTCGTTAGTCCTTGAAAAAAAAAAGTGAAATATGAAATAAATTTTTTTTTAGTTTGAAAAAAATTTGATTGAATTTTTGGTTTGATTTTTTCGAAAAAATTTTGTTTTAAAATTGTTACTCTACAATTTTATATAGCACTAGCCGCCTTTGGCGACCAGCTGGTTCGCCAGTATTACTGCTCGCTACAATTTTCAATGAAATATTTTAAATAACTGGTCTCTTAAAAAATTCTCAAACAAAACATTTTTAATCTTCAAATTTTAATAGTCATACCAAACTTATACTGTTTAGATCGTTTTGTTCAATTTACTATATATATTTTGCTAATTTGTTGTCATTTCCGGTAAAACTTCAACTTTAATTTAAAATGTAAATGATGAAATTGCAATTAATATTAAGATATTTTTTAATAAAACCAAGCATTTTATTTTATTTATCATCTTTATAGTTATTTCGTAATTATTATTATTATTATTGAATGTGAGTATTGTAAACAAAATATCTCGGTATTTAAGTCTTATGTGAACTATAAAATATTTTTGATAATTTATGTAATATCTCAAACAATAATTCAACAAAAATTTCTGAGATTCAGCATAAAATACAGTTTTTAGTTTTGCTTTCAAAAAGATTGAAATGAAATCAATAATAATATTTTGTTCCGGCCTATAAATATATTTCAAAAATTATGAAGTCTAAATTTAATGCAGTAAGGTATCATATTCTGAGAAATATTCTGGACACACCAAATTTTAAATAAATGAATGAATTTTTCTATTTTCCACGACCAACTAAGACTTATTTATGAAGTTTTAAATGTTAAAAATTTAGAAAAACTCACCATTTTCATAATCTTAGGCCAATTAATCTTGAGAAACCTGCGCGCTGATTGGCGTATTTTCTTTGAAGCGATCGATGGAAAATCTAAAATTATCCTTTTTTTATTTAATAGTGATATTCAAATTTTCATAAATCAGTCAGTTTAAGTGATTGGAAATTAACTCTTAAAAGTCAGTGATTTAGTTGATTGGAAATTAACTATGACCACCATAAAATCTGTGCTTTCTCTTGTGGTGTATGCATTCTCCTTAATATCCGCTCGAATAAAACATCACATACAAAAGTACTACATAGAACAAACACATCAAAAGTAAACATAACATTTCAATTGTTGCCAAAAACAAAAGAGATAAAAATGCAATTAATAAGGAGATGATATTTAGAAACGTACAGATATTTAGACTGGAAAATGAAATTATCTGAAATTAACCTCACGCGCAGATGATATTTACAAAAGTAAAAATATTCAAACCTGAAAAGGAAAATATATGAGTTATTCCATTAATAAATGCCATAAATTTGTTTATATCTTCATTATTTTATGAGTCATTAAACATCAAAATGGGTCCGGGACTAAATAAACACCCTGTATAGAGAGTGTAAAAGATCATAAAATAATTTTTCTTGAATTTATTTTTTAGAAAAAATAATATTTTATATTTGTTTCATTTCCTACAAACACGTGCCAAAAATTATATTTTTGCAGATTTCATTTCCAAAAAGATTTATTTTTAATTGGAGCTTTAATCAATGTGATGGCAACACTTTGAAAAAAGCTAATTTTTTCCCATGAATGCGAAATGTGCTTAATTTTAATTTTTATTTTTTACGAAAAAAATTATTGAAAAACATAGTTAAAATATTTATTTAAAAATTCATTAAAAATAGAAATTTAATTTTAAAATTAAAACATTAGTATCATTTAAAAGATAAATTTTTGATCTTTAACTTCAAGTAAAAATCTTTTTTGTGCGGTAATATTTTCGGTAGTTATAGCAGAAACACGTCAAAATTTCGCTTAATTTTTAAATAAATAAAATTCTGGTTAAAAATTCGAAAAAATAACCCTCAGGCGCACATTCCCGGCCTCCAAGGTATGCCAAATTTGGTAGCTGTATGGTTTGGTAGCCACATGCCAAATTTGGTAGCTGTAGGTTGAATGCTCTGGCCTGTAGAGCGCCAACATACACACACACATTGAGCTTTATTATAAGTATAGATTATAATCAATTTTTAAAAAGTGAAAATTAAATTTGAAATAACATTTTGTCTCAATTATTAAGTTGGAGCACATTTTCCCAATGACCATTTACTTAAGAACATTACTATTTGTTTTTCTAAAAACCATTGGACAATAAGATTTTTTTAAATATTACTTTCCTCTTCTTTCTGGCAATTGTTTTGGTATCTGAAATAGAAGAAAAGCATTTATTAGATTGGATGTGTTTTTTGGTCCATGAATTTCAACAGATAGAAAATTACTTATAGTCTTTTTTTATAAAGATAAATGTTTTCAAAAAGTAATCTAGATATCAAGTAAAAATTTTTGCTATGCATTTCTTTTTACTTAGCATGCCTTTAAATGGAATTACAAGCATTTCGCTCAAATTAAAATAATAATAATAATGTTTTCCCAAAGTTGAACTATTTTAAAATTAATAGCCTTTAATTTAAAGACAAAACACTGATGTTCCAACTTTTTCATTCCATCCTCTCCAATCCTAATCCTGTAACTTATTCAGGTGAAAATTTAAATTCTTTTTTTAAGTATCATCTCAGCAACTTAAGCCAATAAAATGTCATTTTGACACTATTTATAACAATTCCACTGGACTGTTAGTTTTTGCCTTGAGAATTACAACAATTTTCCCCCAGAAAAGGGTTGTTCATTAGATAGAATTGTTGATCTCCCATCTTTTTGTCTGTGTCATTTCAGAGAAGAGGAAAGGGTGGGGCAAGCATTAGTTCTATCATGTTAAGAATTTTCAACTTGTCCAGCAGCAGGAGATGCTTTAGATGAAAAAATAAAAATTGTCTTTGAAGTCTGGTTAGAGTTATTATTCATATATTGCAACTCTTGTAAGAATGTATGGAATAATACCACTTTATGATTAGCATTGTATCCATACATTCTGAATGTTCTATTAAGAGTGTAGCTTATTTTAAAATATAGTCTAATTCTTGATGACCATTCAACCTATCCTTGAAACAAGGCAAATGAATTAGCATTTTCTGTTTTGGAATGAATAAACAAGGTTGAAACTAATATATGACTTCAACTTTAATAGGTCATTCTACAGCGGATGATATTTTATGATACTTTCATGTTCTGCTGAAAAACTGGATTTGAGAAAGATAATATCTATCCCCACAGATAGTTCATTTGTGCATTAATTATTTTTTACTCGTTGAATGAGGAAATTCAAAAACAATTCAACTTTGTTAATAAATGTGGGTGGTTGTAGCATATATGGGATTTTAAACATATTTTTATGTGATGTGTATTGTTGTGTGCTTTGACTCAAATGGCTTTTTTTGGCAGCATGAGTTTATTATATCTTATGGATTCAATAATTGATGACTATTTACATATGCACAATTAAACTTTGGTTTAAATTTAAAATCATTTCTTGGAGTTCCCACCGGAACTCCTACAAACGCCTCTACCAACTCCAGCATAACCCTTCCTCTCTCATCTCCTTTCAGTCATGAAAACAAAACAGCTATGCGAAGGTTAGAGGCATGGTAATGTATTATTTGCACAAAAGTTTGCTAGTGAAAAGAAAAGATTATTCTTCAGATATTTAGAGAATGAGAAAACTTCCTAAGAATTTTTGGAGACCCAGGTATTTAGAGAATGCAGCTGCTGTTGAATCAGCAATCGAAATGAAGAGCAATTTGATATTATATGTTGAAAAGAGCAATTTGTAATACCAAAGTCTAAATGCAACAAAGATTCTTTATATCAAGCACAGGTTTTAATCATTTTTGACAAAATTATTCAACAGGATATAAAGATGATTATTGGCTGTTTTAAAACTTTCAATGTCTTGAATATGGATATTCTTGGAGGCTTAAAAAAAACTGTAAAAGGCATTTTTCCCCCAAATAAAGAGCTGTATATCAATTTTAGAAAGATTAATACAGGATTCTTTGGGGATTTTGAGGGGGGGGAGCAACTAATAGATGTGAAGCATGAATGTCAGGAGTTAGTATGTATTTTCATTTGTAAGGTTTTTGATAATTTCCTTCAGAACTATGTGCTTGCCAGAAATATGAGTATTCAGATCCTAGGAAAATAGCCAAATAAACCTTGTTATAACAAGATAAAAGCCATTCTTTCTGTTCTTGTGAATTGCAAGCACTTACAAAAGAAAAAAGAAAGAATTTGATTCTATTTTAATAGAATTAGATAAATGATATGGCTTGAAATTCAATTTCATCCATAGAATTTAAGGATTTTGAAGTATCCAAAAATCGAAATGACATGTTTTCATCAAAACATTGGAAAAGTTTTATCAGAAATTGTGGAAAGTAATTAAGATTCTGATTATACAATTCTATGACTATAATATATGTGAAAGAGAATTTTTCTTAAATAAAAGTATTGAGATTGAAAAATGTGAAGAAGAATCCTATGTTATAAAACACTTGGCTTCAGCTGAATTGAGAAAAAAAAATCTGGTAGGAAAGAGAATTTTTAATTCAAAAAGAACTTATATGTTTTTTTAAAAAATGACTGCTCTAAATATGTTTAAAAAATGGATAAGCAAAAATTTCAATTTCAAAATGCTGAAAAGCTTAAGAAAAGAAAACATATTGGAGATCAACTAAATCTGTAAAATGAAAAGGACAAAAATTAAAAAGAGCTATTTTTAAACAGCAGAAATCCAAGAACAATCTAATTGAAAAGGCAAAAGATGATAGAGGTTACTATTGCAAAACAAAAGCAAATTGTTTTGGGAATTTGAACTTTACAAGTGTAGTTTAAAATGTAAGTTTTTAATTTTTTATGGTACATTGGTTCCAGTTAATTTATTTAAATATAAATAAAGATTTCTTAATTTCTATTTGACTCCTACATTTCCTTCTCCATTCTGTCAAGCACTGGCAGAAATTAAAGTTAACTTTTATGAAATTGACATTTATAATAAGTTTTTTTTTTCATTTTAATTGGAAAGTCAGAATCCTTTAATAGTTTTTGTGAAATTATTATTGTGTGGTATAATTAGTATTTGTGTGGTGGTTAACATAAAACTGCTTGCATTATTACCTTGAAACTCACTTGAATTGTAAGTTTTAATTTACTAACTAAAGAGGAACATAGTAAATCTCCTTAGTGCTTTTTTTTTCATAAGCAGTTAGAAGTAGTAAGCTAGAAAGTAATTATACAATTGAAAATTAATTAGAAAATTGTTTTATTTAAATTTATTATTTGCATTTCTATATTTAAAGTATGTAAATTTATGATCCTTTGATTTTCGAAAAAATTCCTTAAAATGTTGTTGATTTTTTCCTTCAATGACAGTGGTAATCCTGTATTAATATTAGCATATGTATCCTGTATTAATATAGCATCTTTTAATTCATTTGTAATTACATATTGTGAAGAATTTAATAATCCTTTCAGTTATTCTTTTGATAAAATTAAATTCCCATTTATTAAATTAAAAATTAATATTAAAAAACATTAAATTAAAAAAAACAAGCATGATTAAATGTTATAATTTAGATACTGCATTATATTGAAACTTATATTACATGTTATTTTTAGTTAAGAAATTATGTTATTTTGTTTTTTAAGTGTACTTTATTTGCTTTAAGGAAATATGTAGCATCATTAAAAATCCTTAAAAGCTGCTTATTTCTAATGGCCCATATACAAGGGCCTTAAAAGTATTGTGTTCTTTTTTCCATTAGCTTTTTTTTTTTCCTTCTTTCTGATGAAAAAACATTTCTTCTCATTATAGAACTTTGTTAAAATCTACTCAACTTTTCACTACATTTTCTTTGTGGTTTTGGATCTTTTAATGAACCCGAAAAAGAAATTTTATCTTAGTTTAGAGAAATATTGATAATATGGAAAAATATATCCTTTTCATTTATTCAACTTTTCCTTAACCTCCTTCTACTTCTTTAGTTAGGCAGAAAACTCCTTTCTATTATGTAGAACCATATGAATTAACTTTTAACAATAGTTTCATCTTGTAGTGTGTTGTTTTTCTGAGTGAAATTTTGTTTGTACAGCATGCTTCAATATCATTTACTTAATCACCAATTAGTGAATTATTTAAGTATTTTTACTACAAATAATTTTTATGTTAATTTTTTAACAATATGTCAGCACATGTGTAATAAAATCACTGTAAACTTTTAAAAGTGAAAACACTCAAGAGTTACAAAAATACAAGTAAAGCAAGTTTATGATGCTCCAGCATTATTTGTAAGTTGTAACAAACATCAATTGATGCCTGTAAAATCCCCCTCTTCTTTTTTTTTGCCATCATGTATGAAAATTTTAAAGAGAAATAATTGTAATCACCGAAAAATTTGAGCTTGAGAACTTGCACTATCTCTACAATTTAAATCTCTGAAAAACAAATTTTTGGAATTATAACTGTCTAAATGTGAATGCAGTAATTCAAAAATGCTTTCATCTAGAAGGATCAAATTTGGAATGTTGTCTTAATACCAAATTTGTTGATTTCTATCAAATTTTGAGTAAAATTCATTTACAGGATGACTAACTGTCTTTCTGAATGTAGATATGCACAATAACTTCAAAATGCCAAAATCAATTTTGGTAAAATTTGGCACATAGTTTCAACATTAAATTTTGAAATAAATCCATCAAACAATTGACCATTTTTTAAATCTGTGTATTCACAGACTGATTGACAAATGTTCAAAGTGAATCAAAACAGAAACGTGAATGTAAATGTATTAACTCAAAAATATAACAATTTAGATTAGTGAAATTTGATAAAATGCCTTGTTACTAAAATCTGCAACTCTATCACAAGGTTTGTATTCAATTGGCTGACCAAAAAGCATCCAAAACACATATTTGTTTGGGGGTTTTTCCCCCTTCTTCTATTTTTACTATTATTATTATACTGCAATGCACTCATGTGCAGATCTCTGAAAATAAAATTCTGATTACTGAAGTTTTTCATAGCTTTGTCAAAAATCTCTTATTTTTATGCTGGAGGAAATAAATAGTAACATCTTTATTTGAAGGTATTCAATAAAGTCTTGGAAAGACATTTTCTGGTAGTTTCAAATGCGCTGCTGATAATATTAAGCCATTTCTTCAAATGTATCAGAATAATTATCCATTTTTGCCTTTTTATATCCAGTATGCATAAGCTTTTAAGATTTGATAGAAAATCTCTTTGATGAAATTTTTTCAGTAAACTACTAGTGCCATTTTATTTTTCCTAATAATGCATCCTGTACTACAATTTATAAAAGGGTACAGGCATTAAGTTATATGCCTTTCAAACATGATTATCATTAACTTGATTTGAAAATGTTGGAATGTGTGATGAATTGATCTTCAGTAAATTGTGCATCAATTTCTTATCTGTAAGAAATGTGTTAGCAGAGAATAAGTAGGTGTGTGGAATAAACATGTATTATGCTGTAATTAAAGAGAAAAGATGAAGAGGTTATACTCATGGATTCTATAGGTTTCTTGATCAAATCATCTTTACTTTATTCAAGGAATTTCAAGGTTTAATACACAGTTTATATACTACTTGTTTCAAGAAGGAAGGAAATTTTCAGTACTGACAAACTAAATGAGTCGAAAAAGCTATTACTGAGAAAATTGAAGAGCCTGGGAAAATTTCTAAAAGGAAACTTTCATTCATATATTTAAAATTAGCATGATTTTTATATTCTGGATTTGTTTAGCTATGTTTTTAATATTTCCTTCAAGGAATTGAAATATTTAATGAAGTTGTAGTGTAACTTTTTTTTAATATTACTAATTGTTGTGTAATTAAATATTTTAAAGTATGCAAATGAAAGTATTTTATAAGTATTTATACCTGCTTATGTAAAAATAAGTATAAGTATTTATATTTTTGTCAAATGAAATGCTTAAAAAAACATTTAAAATAACTTAGTTTCAATGTGGGTGAAATATATTGAACAATTACTGGCAGCATTTGATGGTTAAATATATCTGGATATATAGTTAACATCAAATTAATTTCTTTCATTGAACACACAATTCTATGATCAAAAATACTACAAATATTGTTTATTTTTTTATTCTTAAAAGTGTTCATATGGTGTTTCCTTTTTTAAGGAAATTTGTGTATGCCCTCTGCTTAATTAAGAAGGGAAAAGAAAATCTGCATTGGCAATAGTTGTTACTTCAGTAAATGAAATGTTCTTTATTATTTTAAACTCTGATTAAAAGTTCAATAAAAAGTTCATATGTCCTCAATTTTTAAGTACTTTTTGCTTAAAAAGCATTTGGAGCACTTAAAATTTGATTGTTTAAAAAGATTCTTTATTTAAATTTAAATTAATTTTAAATATAAATAGAATTTTTCTTTTAGTCTACAGGTATATCAGAACAAATATTCATATCTCCTGCTGAACTCCACCTAACTATCGTCATGCTTACTTTATTAACTAAACGTGAAAAAGAAGAAGCTGCAGCAATATTGCAGAAAACAAGGGATGAAATAATGTAAGTAAATTCTTTTTATATTTTCAGTTTCAAGCATGCGTCATAATTGATATATTACTGTGTGGATAATAATAGTTACCTGTTTTGTTATTTTGTAAACAGAAGTAAAAGGACTGACATTTGAAGAGTTGCATGATACTTAAAAGTCCATCAAAAATATATAAAATGTACATTTTTACAAGAATTACATAATTTACAAGAATTGCATAATTCTACTAAACATTAGATTTGTGAAAAGTTTTTATTTGATTATGCTTCATCAATAAATTGTAGGGTTTTTTTCCATTTATTAATTTTTTATTATATGCAAAAAGAATTTTCAATATTCAGAATTTGTGGACAATTCTAGCATGCATACTGTTAACAGTTAATTTAGAATTAGAAAATAGTTTCCATGAGGAATATTGATCTCTTTTTATCTTGGGTGTATTATTTATTCAAAAATTTGTTACTAAGAAAAAAATGTCATAGTAGAAAACTTCCTTGTTATATATATGTATATACAACCAGAGTGCTAAAGAATATAGTCACTGCTAAATGAGTTGGCAAAATATGGATTGGCTTTATGTTATGTGTTGAGAATACTGCAAAAATTAGTTTTCCTACTGGAAAATCTAAATTGTATAAATTATTGTAAAGTACACCAGTTATCTGATTCTGCATATAACAGACTTTCTGGTAATTGACCAAAATGAACCAATAAAGAAATTGTTCACTTTTCCATTATTGGCACAAGGAATAAAAAAGATGATCACAAGTCATTTAAAAATTTTCAGCTTTATGAAAAATGATATTCTTTAAATATAACTGTAAATTTAGTTTTTCTTGCAAAGATTCATACACCATTATTACCCAAGCTAGTATGGGATTCCATGGAAACAGAGTACTTATAAGGAGAAAAAGAATTTGAAAATACAGCTAAAAGATTTGAAATATGAATGTTAAGAATGTTTGTATCTTCATTCTTAGATTAAGTCCTCTCTCAGCTACACATTTGACAGGAGTTGGAGGCATTTAGATCTAAAGATAGTCAAACAAAGCCATTCTTGCTATAATAATTTTTTTTTTTTTTTTTTTTTTTTTTTATCCTTGTGAACATGTAAGTTTTTGAAAAGATGCAATTTAATAACCTTTTGATGGTGTGGTTTGCAGTTTATAGAATTTGAGGCATTTAAAATATCCTGAAATCAAAATAAGCTTTCATCAAAATATTTAGAAGGTCAAAGGTCTTATCGGAAATTATCAGAAAAAAATAAGTTTCTCATGAAGTATCGTGAAAAATGGCCAAACCATAGTTGAATTCTTTTTTTAATAAAAAAAAAATACTGAAGTTAAAAACCATACAGAACCTTATGAGGTAAAATATCTGGATTGATATAGATTGGAAAAAGGAGTGAGGTAGAAAATTTTCAAAACACAAATGAATTATCTTATATTTAAAAAAACAATGACATCTCTTAATATGTCTAAAGCATGGACAAGCAAAGCTTACAATCTCTAAATTTGAAAATGAAGGGAAATACATTAATGAAATAAATAATTTAAAATCAAAAAGAGTGAAAATTAAAGAGGCTGCTTCTCCATTGTAGAAATTTAAGAACAAACTAGTTGAAAATGTAACAAAGTATAGAGGTTTTTGGTACTAAAGTAGAATCAAATAGTTTTAAAAATTGAAATATTTGCAGTGTAATTTAAAAAGCAGGTTTTAAATATTTTAGTACCACAATATTTCAAATTTGTGTTTTTTAAATGTAATTAAAGGTTCTGTCATTCGTATTTTTTCCTTTCCATTTTGTCAAATACTGATCAAAAGTAAACGAGAATCTTAAAGGATCAACATCTTTTCTTTTTAATGTGTTTTGTTTCAGCATAAGTGTGAATGAGTTTGTGAAGTGAGCAACCAATAATATCTCCTACTATTAGTTGTGAATTGCCTTATGATGATGGCATTTACATAATTGAAAATCATTTTGAATTATAAATACTGCCTGAGAAAACATATCAAATATCCTAAATTCCTTCATTTGACTAGATACAATTAGTTTCTAAGGAAATAATGGGATCTTTGAATGTTAATAATGAGATTTTTTTTATTTAGCATCTGTATTTTTAAGTCTAAAAAAATCTTTTTTTTTTCTTCTCTTATTTTGAGAAGGTTTCTGAAAAGACCTTTTCTCTCCCTGCCCTCCCTCTTCTCTAATAAGAGTGGGAATTCAGATATATGTTCAATTGCACATTTGAATTTTTATTGAAATACAATAAGACTGTCATTAATGAAATATCTGCTGTAATGTTTAATTTACTGTACAGATGCCAATTCTTTTTTTTTTCCAACTTTAGCATTTAACTTACTGATAATAGCAAATTAGATACAATTTAATATACAGTTGTAAATTCTCTAAACCTTTATCTGCAGACAGCTACTAGATAGAAAGCCTTTACAAATAGAAATAAAAGGAGTAGAATATATGAATGATGAACCCGAAGAAGTTAGAATTCTGTATGGAAAAGTTCAAGAAAAAGAAAAGAATAATTGGTAAGAGTATAAAATTCTTTTCTATATACCTGCTGATATATTTCTTTATATACAGTTGTAATTGATGTCATATATTTTGATTTTATTTTATTGAACACTATTACCATGTACTATTATTACTAACACTATTACTGTACTATTATTACTTAACACTATTGCTATGTCCTTTAAGTAAAGGATACTGTTTTATTAATTATTATTTTATTTTTAATTCTCATTCATTATATTGTTTATAACATTATTATACTTTAAAATTTTAGAAATTCTTGTTGGTTTATTAAATTGTTAGCAGTTTTAATTAATAAAGTTTCCCATATGTTCATGATAACAATTTCAAAACTATCGTTTATTATGAAATTTTTAAAAATGTACTTAAATATGAACAGATATATTATAATATAAAGAATTGCAAAAGACATATAACAGTTTAGAAGGTTTGAAGAAACTTCATTATATACTATCAAAATAAATGAAATTCAATATAAATGCAGCAATAATAAAGTTTTTTCAACATTAATAATTTGATGTGGCCATCAGTATAATATGGATGTTATTAGGAGTCCTTGAAATGTTTGGTGTAGGAAGCATGACTTTTTTAAAACAAGTGTTTTATCTTAAAAGCCAGTATTTTTATTTTCTTCTATACAAAGAGGAAATATTGTAATCATAAAAAAATTCTAACTTAAGTTTTTAAAAAATTTCCGCATTTTAGGTCTCACTGAGTTTGAAAAGCTCTTTTTTTGCCATTATGTATGCTTGTCTGTTTGTGAATATAACTCAAAAACCCCTCGAGGTAGATAGATAAAATTTAGTTTATATACTTAACACCAAATTTGTAAATTTCTATCAAATTTTCAATGAAATCCATTTTGTTGAAATTTGTCTGGCTATCCAAGTACATGTGAAATTGATAATTACAAAAAAAAAAAAAAAAGAGCTAGATAGATATCATTTAGGTTTAACGTCTAAAATATAGATATTTATCAAATTTTGAACCAAATCCATATGAGAACTCACAGTCTGCCATCTTGTACATTCTTGTATATATATAAAAGCAATAACCAAAAAATACAATGACTTTAAAGGTATAAAATTTGGTATGTGATCTTCTAACCACAAGTTTAATTCAAATTTTAGTTTCAGTTAGCCATAAAAAAATGCTGAGATACCTTTTCGACTTTTGAGCAGTTATGTATTAATTGCAAGCCAAGGATTGATGGATGGAAAAAAAAGTCACATATTAGATTCATGCCAAAGATAATTGTTGTTCACCAATGCTAGACTAGGTAATTTACGATCTTATGCAAGGACCAAAATTTTATATAGGGGGAGGGGAATATCATTTTTATTAGATATTATACGAGAAATGCTTGGGCCGCCACTAAAAGAAGTAAAAAAATAAAATTCGAACAAATTTTATTAAAATGGAATGATTTTATAATTGGATGAAAAAGAAAATTTAATTTTTTGCATATTAAACATCAATTTTTCTTAGATTTATATTTATAATGTTGACTTATATTTTTAGTTTATCATAAATTGTTTCATATTCTTCATATTGCAAAGTTATTTTTAAAATTTTAATGAATGAGATTCTTTTTTCAGTTAAAAAATCAATCTCTTTAAATTAATGCATGAAAAAAATTAGAATATTAAAAGCAAATGTTCCAATGAAATACACATTCTTATAAATTCATATTATATTTTAATGATATGGAATCTTCATTGGTTTAAAACGCAAATTTTCAAATCAATAAGTAAATATTGGCATAACTAATAAGATTAGCTATTTAGGTTTTCAATAATTTTATAATGTGCTTAACTTTTTTAATTAATTTTACAGCAAAATTATATAACTTTTTCATAATAAATATATCTTTCTTTTGAGGATCCTCATATGATTTTTTTTTTTCAATTTTGTTTTGTTCTACAGCATAAAACATTTTTTAAAGGTATGCCACTTTCAAAAATAAAATTTAGAGCTATTTAATTTTTAGCTATTATTGAAATGTCTACTGGGATATTTAATTTTCTTAGCATTAGTCTAAGAGTAAGTCTTTAGAGTCTGGCTTTGACTCTTAACTTAAGACCAAAGTAAATTAGATAAATATAAATTTCATTATACAACTCTTAATTTTTATAAATTTTTATCTGCAGACTAGATGGAAAAACCAATACAAATAGAAATAAAAGCAGTAAAATGTATAATTAAAGAATCAGGAGAAGTTAGAATTATATATTAAATAAAAATGGATTCTATATTGCTATTTTTCAAACTAAGACAAATAATAAAGAGACGTAAGAAAGTTTTGAAAAATTAACAATAAATCATCTGTGATACTTCTGAATTTAGACTTTTATTATATTAAAACTAAACCTTTCACACACAGAAGGAAAAAATTAATGAAAATTTTGCACTTTAAAATTTATATCTGGCTTGAGAAATTTAAGAATTTCCTAAAAATGAATTTTTTAGTAAATTTTTATTAAAAAAAACAGAATAAAAATTTCTTTACTGTTATTTTGAGTCTTTGAAACTTTTCATTTTATGTCCTATTATTTTTTATGCTTTTCTATTATAATTATAATTAAATTATGATGTGTTTCAAAATATCTGCTGTATTTGTTTGGTACAAAATTGTGATTAGCATGTTTTAAATTACACTATTTTAATGTTTCAGTTTTAATGACCATGTACATTTATAAATATATACATTTTTATATGATTTTTGAAGTTTGCAGATTATAGCTAACAAATTAGCAGATACTTTTTCTATGAGCCCTCTGGGCAGAAAAGAAGCATCAGACGATCCTAACAATGTGAAACTTCATGTTACTCTTATGAGAGGTAAACCCGGTGTTAAAGGCTATAGGGAACCATTTGATGCCTCTCAAATATTAGAAGTAAGAAATATATTCTTCATTTTTTATGTTTTGCTGATCTATTCTTCATTTAGATTTTAAAATAAATGTTTAGAACTACACTGCATGTGTACATTTCACTTAATGTTTTTATTTTAATTTTATTATTATAATTATATGCTTATATAACTCAAAAGTATCAGATTTTTTTCATACTTTAAAATACTGATGTTGATATATTTCAGAAGGAATTGTAAATTGAATGGACTTTAATTAAGATGGGATAGTAGATATTTATTTACTATAGTAATTTGCAAATATTTACAAATATTACAGTTAATGAAACAAAAACAATTCAATTTTCAATAGACTATATCAACTACACATTAGCTCTCTCACAAAGCAAAAGACAGGATGCTTCATGGCATTCATTGCCAGATTCAACAGTATCTACACGGCGAGAAACAACTGCAATCTCATGCCACTTTCACTCAATGAAAGCACAGCAACTTCATTGATTAGCAATTACAGTCAGATTTTATATAGTCAGTAGATTTTTAAATTTTCTATAAAGGATTAGAAATTTTGTGACACCAAATTGCTAAATGTATTGGCGAATTCTGCCTCCAAAATGCTGAAATATTGCCAAAATATTTTGTAATTACAGAATTGATAGTAATTTATTTGTTACGGTAAATGTGAATAGTCTGGTAATTATGTATAATTGCTAGTTTAAGCACGTTTGCTGTAACATTTATATTAGTAATAAGCTTTGTTTACAATGCTTATTTTTTCACATGTGTTGCATATAGTTATACCATGACTTTCATTGATTATTTTTATTCACTTTAAAAGTTAATTTTCTAACATTTAAACTATTATTCAAAATAATTGGATCTTGGAGGCCAACAGATATTCTTAAAAATAAGAGTTTATCAAATATTTAAGTTGTTTGACTATATTATATGCCTGGTATGAAACCTAGTTCTTTTATCATTGAAAAAAAAAATCTCTAGAATTAAATGCATTTTTTAGTCATTTTATGCTCCCATATATAGTAAGCAGAATAATTATTCTGAACAAATCCATAATCATATTTTTTTTGTGGACAATAACAATACGGATATTAATTTGGAAATACATACAATATTTTTTAAACCACGATACAAATATTTAAGAAAATTCAAATTATGACTCAATTTGGTGTATCATTTATTTGGTGTATCAAAACTTGAACACCTGGAATTAATAGCAATAACAACAGAAATTTCAAATTTGTTTGGTTATTTACTTTTTAATCCAGAAGTTATTTAGGGGGGAGGAAATCTTTATACTTAATATCTAGGTAGAAACTTGTTTTACTATGAATTCATGTTCTGTGTGAATACGATTTATCTGAGCATTTTTATTGTTCATATATTATTTATGCTTTATTATTAGGTACTGTATTATTATTAGTAGTTATGCTTTTTATTTTATTATGCCCTTCGAGCATTTTTATTGTGGACATTATTTATATATATACATATATTTCTATATGCTTTTGTTTGTAATCCTATAGTACTTTTAAAGGAAATTATCCAATTTTATCATTTCTTATAAATATGGATTTATTTTCAGAAATATACAAATTATTCATTTGGACAGACAACAGTATCACAAATACATGTATCCATTCGTTTCACTTCAGGGAAAGATAGCTATTATAAGCCGTTTTATGTACTTGAATTGTGATAATTATCATGAATGAAGAAATAAAACATATATATAAGTTTTTGTTTTTAATATAAGTACACATATTGGCACCATCTATATATCTACCATGGTCATTTCAAATTATAAAAAAATATATGTATGGTTTGAAATTACCTTGTATTTTTATTAAAATTCTATGAAATTATTTGAATAGCATATAATTCCATTTTTATTTCCGTAAATATTCTGAATTTCATATATTCTCTGGATGACTATTTTCTCCTGTAGGTTATGTGAAGCATAAAAGTATTTATTTTAAAACTTTATCTAAATTGATATTCATTCATCCAAAGAAAATTATGGAAAACTTATCACAGTTTATGCATGATTGAATTGTTTAATTTTTGAATTAGAAAATAATTACAAATATGTGCTTCATACATTTTTATCAATACATACAACTTTTTCCCATGAAGAGAAAAATTGTATGACCCCCCCCCCTAAACCATTGGAATCCCCCTTGGACCTATGCATTTAAAGAAGAAAAAAATTGCTAATAAAATATTTAATAATTTAAAAAAATATCTTTTACTGAGTGAGTTTAGTTGAAATACTTTAAATTAAAACTGTTTTCTTATAGATTTAAAAATTTTACACGAGTCAATTGCTAATTTTTTAAACCTAATTTCTGCCATATGTGCCGAAATTTTAATGATGTAACTCTTATGATTCCATCTGCATTTCAACAATATGTTTATTTGTGGGAAGTTAAATTTATGGTCTTTGTTTATTTTAATACATTTGAATATGAAATAAATGTTGGTTTTGATCTTCATAAGTCATTTTTCAGTTTTCCCACTTTCACCAGGAAATAATTATGCACAAGAAGAAAAAATCTATACAACCAGTTTTGCTTAATATATCAATATAAAAAAACTAATAATTCTTGATTTTAATATTTCTTTTAGACACATTTCCATTTTTAATTTTCTGTAGTATATTCTCTAGTAAGTACATACTACATTCCAATACATTTTTTTTTTCATTATTGTTTATCAGTGAAAATTATTAATTATGCTTGTGTATCTTTTTCTATTTAGAAAAATTGTAAATCGAATACATTTTTTACTAAAATGAAATAATGAGAAAAAAAATTTTTAGCAACAGTTTGCTTCTATTTAACAACTTTGGTTTTGTTTCTTAAGTCTGCAGGATTTTAAGATTTTTCTTTGTTTGTGTAAAGAGAATATTCAAGGACCATATGGCGAGTTCAAACACACAGTATATTCATTGTTACACTATTGAAATATTCATTATATGGAATATTTCTCAACATACTAAAGTATTTGCTCTTTTTTTCCCCTTCTCAAGATTTCAAGTATATTGGTTTTCATAAATAAGGAAAAGTGCTCCCCTCCAAATGAAACAAACTCATTCAAAAGTAATAAATTATTTTTTAAATATGTTTAAAAAAAGATTTTCATTAGAACGAATGGAATATATCGCCTGCAAATTGCAAAATAGAAATGCATATGTGAGAATACAACGAGTTTGCTGTACAGTGAAATAGAAAACCTGAAATATCCTTCCGTAAATTAAGATACCATTTGAAAATTAAATGGCAGTTCAAAATCAGAAGGAAAAAAAAAGTTAAATGTAAGTTATTCAGTTTCTAAACAAAAATTTAGCATTCAAAAAACATATGGATAAAAGATATGTGAAGTATCAATGATGGATGTTTGCAAGTATATTCTTAAAAATTTAGTACCTCAGCAACAACCGAACTTGGGTTTTGTGTTTGTGTAGAAATAAGGATTGTTTCAATGTTCACTGCATGCGAACGTTTCATGGAGATTATCTGGATACAAAGTCGGGCCTGGTGGTAAGGTCTTGGTGTTGGAACCGGAGACTCTCACATTCGAGACCCGATTGCACCGAAGGACCGTTGTATAAACACGTTAAATCCATCGGGTCCAAACGTCCTACCGCTTGTGTGGTGCAGAAGCTTGGAGAAGGGGTGTCAGCTCAGGAGTCATCCAGCCGCAGTTCGAAATTACGAGGTCCGTCCCAAAATAGCCCTAGTGTTGCTTTAAAACGGGATGTTAATATAACTAAACTAAACAGGATGCAAAGTCATTGGCTATATATTGCTCTTCTCACATCAGCATTTATGGCTAGCTCATAAACATGTCTTTTGTATTGCAAATCAAGTGAGGAATGAGTTCAAATTTGTCTTATGAAACAGTATTGTTCATTTTATAAGTGGGAACCTGTTTTCATCTATGAAACATTTGGGTAAGATTCATAATGAAAAGGTAATATATACCGAGTGGTTTGATGCTTATATGTTCTAAATCTGGTTGTACTTTCATCTCGTAAACTGACAATTCTAGATGACATTAAATTTTTATTGTGTATTTTATTATCATCAGCAGTTAACAAATATATATCCTTAATTGAATCCAATTATTTATTTTAGAATGCTGCAGGATGGCTTGTTTTATTTCTAAATAACTTTCTTTTGGCTCTTCTGATGTGTAAAGTAGTTTTTTTCTAGCATAATAGATGTTGCATCCTAGGGTGCCACAGCTTTAAAACCCGAATCAAAGATAAACCTTGTATGTAGGCGATATACACATTAAATCTGGTTCTAAGGATTAAACATTCCCCATGGATGCAATATCTTTGTCATCTGGCCACAATTTAAAATGGTGAGATCCTTTCCATTATAACTTTGCAGATACTTCAAATTGGAATACTTCATACATGCAAGCAATCTAATTATTGACCATACGCAATAGTTTCATATAGCTTGGATGATCACATTCTACATTTAAAATACTTTTTCTATACATAACTGCCTCCCGCTGGTGTGGTTGGAAGCTCAGGAGTCATCTGACCGCGATTCAAAATTACGAGATCCGTTCCAAAATAGCCCTAGTATTGCTTTAAAATGGGATGTTAATATAACTAAACTAAGTTATACTTAACTGACACTCGATTGGCAATTTCATACATACAAGCAAAAGGAATTATTTCTAAATATTATTGAAATCAATTTACAGATTCCAAGTTATGAATGCTTTTATAATTTTTTTTCTTGCCCTTATGATACGAGTATATAATTCAGCAAACCTTTTCTTTTCCCCGCAACTGTAAAAGAATTAAAAGAATAAGAAATAAAGAAAATCACTATCAACAACAAACCAACTGGAGTGCTCTCCTCAAAAATTTCTAGCATATTCTCTAATAAAGGTGTTATTCTAGAGAACACCTTGCTTAGCATTGGCGTATGATACAATTGAGAAATATTAATCTTTAACTAAATTTATTATTTTTACTGAATTTATCATGCCATTCTTGGGGATTAATCCCTGGCATGCGGTTAATAGTATCCGAAAATCGAATTTGTGTTCTAGACACGTTTTCCTCGGCCGGTTGAAATAAAAATTTGACACAAAACTGCAATAATAGTCACAAAATCACATACCAAATTTGATATATTTAAGTTATTGCAACTTTGAATTACCACGTTTACATGTTTCTAAAAGTAGTACATATAGTTTCTGAAAGTACAGACCAACAGATGACCTACCCTTTGTTGGATTTGGTTCAAAATTTGATAGGTATCTACACTATAGATGTTAAATGTGTGTCTCAAATTTTATCCATCTAGCTCTCTTCTTTTTTGTAGTTATCGCGATAAATTATATTCGAACAGCCGAGCAGTCTTTTTCTTAGCGGATATTGCTCAAAATTTGATATAAATCTACAAATTTGGTATAGACTGTATACCAAATTTCATTCGTTTATTCAAGGCATTTTTTGAGTTATCTTTGTTATAGACAGACGGACATTTTCCAAAAATGTGTTTTTCGAACTAGGAGATTCATCGACTTCTGGATTTCGAATTCTTTGACGACGACTATACTCTAACTCATTCTACTCCGCAGTAAAAGCATTAAAGTAATCTTTAAGATAACGAAAACGCAAGGTAGATGGAATATCACGAGGTATAGTATTCTCCGACTATTCATAACCTTCGACATTGCTAGGAAGTTTTCCAACAGTATAATGCGATTTGCTTAAAAAATAAATTCAAATGTTTGGAAGCATATAAAATGTTCACATTTATAAATATGGAGCATAATTATACTAGATTCATTCTTTTTTCTGTTGATCAGACCAATCAGCGTAATATTCAACACAAAAAGATGCAACAAAATCATCAGGCACAACTTTAATAAATTATTCAACATCCAAAATACTAAAAGTTGAAGTTCGAATGTTTTTCAAATTGTAACAAGTATGGTACAGTATGCATTTCATACTGCTGCTTCCGGAAAACTATTCTCGCATTTAAATGAACAATAATGTACAGAAAGTGGGAGTGGGGTAAAAGGGTGCATTAAGTGTTACATTAATATGTTAGAGTCCCTGGCCTTATTTCAACCTGAAATTTCTTTTCCGAATTCTTCTCTTTTGTTGGATTCAATTCCTTGATATGCCAAGTGAACAAGTGTTTGCGACCATGGTTTCAAATGCCTTCTACATGTGGGGGGGGGGGGAACCTCACTTTTCAGAAAATTAAGCACCTTTTAAAGACATTTTTCAAAATCAAGCACTTTTAAGGTGCTTAAAAATGGTTTATAAATTTAAGCATTTTTCGCGACACTATACATCATTATAATTTTAAGAAAATTATGTAGAAAATATTGGGCCAACAAATCTATTCCTTTAAATCAATGTCACAGCGATTTGGATCCAACATGGTTATCATTTTAAAATTAATCTTGAATTTTGATCATAAATCCATACAGAATGTATTAGGTATTCTCACATTCAATTTCATTAAAATGGTCAGCAATATTTTTCATTTGAAAAGCAAGCAACCATTTAAGATGCATGATCGAATTAAAGACATAAATACATGGTGATGACATTTCTATCAACTCGATCTAAAAGAACAATAGATTTAACTGAAATAAATATTGGGAACAGATAAGTTATAATTTAATTTTTATAAATTCAACAGCTAAATCTAAAATTTAAAACAAAACTGCAGGTATTTTAAGCATATATGAAAAATTATTTAAATTAGTGACTATTTTTAGTGTTATTTTAAAATTATTGATTTTAAAAGAATTAAAGCACACCGTCTGCACTTTTATTGTTGTAAAGTATACAATCCATTGTTATGCACAGGATTAGAATAAAATGTTTCCCATTTTTGAATTTATTTCACAGCCCCCTGTTAATCCAAATGCAATAAAATATAAAGTGCAGACAATTCAAAATAATGCACTCGACATTTTTTAAAAATAAAATTCAGTAGAAAGATTCATCCAATATGCATTAAAACTGCATAATACACCCACTTTCACATTTAACAATGGTCAGCTGCAGAAAATTGAGTACAAAGTAAGACCTGCTTGAATATCAAGAACATGGCACCAAATGCTGACCTTTGACAATAAGTTTCAAGCAAACAAGGCAATGCTACTAGAAAATGAAAGCTGGTCATCCATGCATCTGTGAAATACAGTCGCATCAATCAATGTAAGGTATGCCATCTTATAAGAAAATGGTTTCCATGCTGTTAAAGTTATGGGATTACAAAATCCTTCAGAATATTACAGTATTGCCATCAGTAATATAGGTATAGATTCCATTTGCAATTCTCTCTTCAAAAAAATGCAATCCTTCAATGAAGGTAATTGAACTGTAAAGCCACACAGTGCAGTCACTTTTTCAAAATACAAGGGTTTTTGGATAGCAGGAGGGTTTTCCATTGCCCAAATTCAACTAATATAGATGTCAACTTGCACTTGGAGGTAAAAGAGAGCTTCCCAACTCTACAGAATAGCATTTCTTGACTGATACAAACACCATTTCAGATAAGAACTGAAATGCAAGTTTTACAAATATCAGTCTCAATCCTGAAACAGTTGCATTGGCTTGATTTTTGGATAAAAATGACAAACCTGTCGAAAGATTTTTTTTAAAAAATACAATTGAATATGACACGTCTAATACATGGGAAATAATTGGCATGCTTGCATTAACAATGACTGCAGCTTTCAATGAATGTGGCAAGTACATTTTTGATGCTAGAAAAGGTTGATTTGCTTTCTACTACCTGGAAGTTGTTTCAACTTTATACATTATATTGCATAGAACATGTTTAGATACTGGACTTCTTAGTATATGCATCTTACAGCTGCAATAGAATGTTGCTGATTCTGGTAGAACAATTTTACCAGTAATTAATATTCAGGCAGAATCTGCCTTCTTTTATCAAAGAATACAAATATTTTTATATTTACTATATATCCAAATAAGTACGTCTTATAGCACCATCTATATTTAATAAATGTCAAGTACATTATCTGTTATCTACATTTTATTTACTTTGGACCAATAAAACACATTCTCGAGTCATTTAAAATGGAAAACTTGGTTTTTAATAATCCTGCATATGTATTTACCTACATATTAACTTTTTTTTTTTTTTTGCCTAGTACCTAACTATTGCCTTGTACTCTTTGTAATACCATATTTCCAGAAAACCATTTCTTGTGCACATTCTTACCTGTCTGATAAATTTCCCAATAATAATGATAAAAAAACTTAAAATTTGCTAAAGCCGCAATATTATATTCGACTAGAAAAATCTCATTAGTCATTCATTCTAAAGCACTTTACTTCATGTCCATATCATACACTCTGGAGAAAGCCAAAGTCATCTGTAATTGAATATATTGTAAATATGTAAAAAAATATTGTTTGGAAAAAATTTTGGACAAAGCAAAGATACCCAAATCATATCCAAATGCAAGTCTGAACTTATATGTGTATTGATTTAAATTTTTAATGTAGAGATAGGTTAGTGCATGTAATATAAAAATGCTTTTGAAATGGGCCACATTTAAAAAAAATCCAGATTAGTACAAGTTTACTACAGTGGTAATAATATATTTCATGTGAAATTCTCAAATCTATATAAGATACAAATCAGTTCAATAAAAGGTTGAAATTAATATTCTAAATTGATGGCTTTAAAAACTTTAGAAAGACAGAAGTCAACAATATCACGGTGTTCACAAATCCACATTTGCGTCCTCAATGACTGGATTAAAACACAAATGACATACAACAATGATACACATGTTTGTGTATTTTGAGTAAACAAAAATACAACAGTTTAGATATAAATAAAAAATATTTAATCAATTCTTTGATACAGATTCCGACTTTACAAAGGAAAAATGCACTTAACTTTATACTGATTACTGTATCTTTCTGCACTGTAAATACTCAGCCCACAGC
This sequence comes from Argiope aurantia, assembly GCA_026543865.1. NCBI lineage: Eukaryota > Metazoa > Arthropoda > Arachnida > Araneae > Araneidae > Argiope > Argiope aurantia. The sequence continues at coordinate 609,558 of JAPMOR010077641.1, forward strand.
AGAGAACAGGCACCAAATGGGGAGAACAAAAAAAGAACTAGCATTAAGAACAGAACTGTATTAAGTAATAATACCCCCAATAATCAAGTTACAAACATTGTATCAAATTGAGTACATCTGGAACTGATGATGCTCTCAGAAGGTAGAAAGAAAAGTATATTTTTGCTGCCTCAATTATGTAATACAGACTGTCAAGAAATAAATATGATACTCCTGTCTGAAAGTCTTGGTTTAAACTTCGAAACTGTGTTGATGAGGAACAAATTAAATTAAAAACACAGAACTTGTAAATTTCTAATAGTTAACCATTAAACATCCATGATGTTCCACAATTGCAGAGTTTCAAAGTCAAATGAATTGAAAAAGTTAAAGAGTTCATAGAAACAGCTCAAAAAAATTCATTTTAATTTTGTTTTCTTCTTATTCCAAGTTAACATTCTAATCATGATTCAGATTTTTGAGCACAGCAAGCATGCACCCAACTTTCATACACTAAAGTGAATTAACCTCAGATTAAATCTGCTACATTCAAAGGCATTTCTTCTATTTGGGTGTTATAAAATTGTTCTATGTCACGAAGAGATCTTTTGTCATCTTCAGTAATGAAATTAATGGCCACACCTTTACGACCAAATCGACCACCTCGTCCAATCCTACATTACAAAAAAAAGTTTTATTACTAACTTATAGACATATTACATTTTCACATATTAAGAATACAAAAAAAAAATTCTATTGCACAATATCTCATTAAATTACAACTAAGGGATGGTGGTCTTTATTAAGCACTTTAGCGAATTATTCACGAGATTACGAAATGTTTTATGCATATATATTAAAATATAAACGAATCAAATTAAGTTTTTTAACAAATTTTTGAATTTGAAATATATAATTTTAAAAAATTAAAAACTATATAATTTTTTAAAATTATAAGATATTTTAGGTGATTTAATTTTTAATATTATACTTTTTCCTTGCTATCCTATAAATTTATTTGGAGCAAATAAAGACCATATGGTTTGGTAATTTCAAATAAATGTTAATTTTGATTTATTTCACTTACACACTGAATTTGTATAAGTATTTTATGTTTTTCTGAATTAAAATCGACTTTTAATTAGCTAAAAAAACATACTTTGTATTCTTTTAATATTTAATTGGAATCTTTATTATCATTTTATTCAACTTTTGAAAAAGACAACTGGAACATTTCAGATATTTAAATTTAATTATACTATCACTTTGAAAAATTTGTTAAAAAGTTGATTTTCTTTTTCTAGACCCTTTATATATTTATCGTACTGAACAAGACATCTCATGCCATTTTAGTTGTATAATAAAATATATTTTGGTTATGAAACAAAAAGAAAATTTTATATTCCCATCCATTTTTGTTTATTTCAAAGTCCACTGTCTCATTAAAGAGGTGGACACGTTTACAATTAAAACTAAGAAAAATACATTAGGAAAAGCATGTAATTGCTTATTTAATAATATCATTTGATCAAAAAGTAAAACAATACTAGTCTTACCTGTGAATGTAGTTTTCCCTATTGGTTGGAAGATCATAGTTAATAACCAAAGATACTTGCTGTACATCAATACCTCTCGCCAAGATATCAGTAGTAATCAGAACTCGACTGGATCCTGATCGAAATTCACGCATAATGATATCTCGTTCTTTTTGATCCATATCTCCATGCTGAAGTGGAAAGGAAAGGAGGAAAACAGCATGTATTTCACATAGAAAAAAAGTTTAATTATCAACTACATTTAATAAAATTTTAATTATTTACCAAAGCAGACACAGTGAAATCCTTGCTTCGCATTTTATCAGTCAACCAATCTACTTTCCTCCTCGTATTACAAAAGATAACAGCTTGAGTAATTGTTAAAGTTTCATACAAATCACATAACGTGTCAAGCTTCCACTCCTAAACACAAGCAAAGGAGAAAAAAAAATGTTAAGATTACCTACATAAAACAAAGTAAGGTAAGGTCAATAGTCAATGAAAACTCTATCATTTCATTTCAAAAAATAAATAAGTTTCCTTCAGAACATTTAGTAAATTTTAGAAAATATTGCATGAAAACCAAGTTTCTCAAAGTGACATGAAAAACATCTTACTTCTCTGTCTACAGCTATATAGAACTGCTTAATACCCTCAAGAGTAAGCTCTTCTTTCTTGACTAAGATGCGAATAGGGTCTCGCATGAACTGTTTTGTTACTTCCAGGACATCTGCAGGCATCGTAGCAGACAGCAGTATAACCTAGGGGAGAAACCAGCACAAAAGAATTTTAGAATATTCCTCTTAAATACAGACAAAAATTTACAGCATAAAAAATTATTTTATTCAACTGCAACATTTAGCCCAAATTCAGAATCACAAATTAGGACCTATAATGAGAAAATTAGTTAAATCTCATTAAAGAATAATAATTTATTGCAGTAAGAAGAATTCAACGATAGAAAGTATAAATATTAACTACTTCATAGAATTCACACTACATACTTCAAATGCAACAATCATGTGTTCAGTACGAACACTTCCACATATTAATTTGTTCAGATCGCCCTAGTTCGTAAACTCATCTTACAGCAGGAACTGTTGCAGTATGAAGAACATACAATGATTAAATAACCAGTCAAAAGGAATCAACAAATATAATGTCACATATAATAGCATTCATTATTTTGTAGGATTTACATGTCAAAAAGGTGAACTAACAAAAAGATATTCATAATTTGAAAATACACTTAAATAAAACAATTTTAAGTCAATTAACTTAAAACCTCCCACATTAATACTCCAAAAAAAAAAAAAAAAAAAGGTGAAGCTTTTCATTTAAAACTGAAAACTAACTATCTTTGGCAACAAACTTATTTGACCAGGTTAGTGATTTCTTTTAAGGATATTAATATGGAATGCATTTTTTAAAGCTTCAATTTGCCTTTAATAATAATAATAAAAAGATGAATGTGCTTGTGTCAGTTCTCTACAGGTCAGGTCATTTGAACAAAATCTACCAAATTTTAAACATCTTTATCTTTGAGAGTGGAAATGCATACTTGAAAATTTAGTTAAAAATTAAACCAAATATTGGCATTTGTTCTTGCAATAACTTCCAAAAATATTAATGTACAAAAAAAAATAATAATAATCCAACACCTTTTTAAAATTTGTCTTTTTAATGATACCAGTTATAGGAATATTTGCTAAATTTTGGAAATTTTAAATAATTATTTGCTTAGTTTTCAAAAATAGAATGCATTCTTGCCCTTTAAATCGAACTGTTCTCATTGTTTCATCAAATATTTAATTGCACGGTTTTGTTCCATTGCTGAAAGCTAATGAAGAATTCTTTTTAATATTTATGTAAATTTACAAGTATTTAAAAAAACAAAGAAACGAATATCGAGAAAATTTAGAAGATATAAGATAAATATATTCAGTTAATTCTAACTTTAAATGAGCAATTCTTGTATATATTTAAGTTCAATTATTTCATGCATCTCGGAAACAGTTAAAGATTTGAATAAAATTTTATATTTAAATAAGGTTTTGCTTTTGAAGTTATCTGTATAAATGTCTTTCCTGGAAAGAAAAACCACAATTAAAAAATTAACTATTAGAGATTATTTTGTTATATGTTCTTATGCTGACAGTGTCACATAGAGCCATCATGTAAATTTTTTTAGTATTTACATAAAAAAACCCTGCTGACCAAAGCTTGATCCCCAGATATTTTTAATAACACTATCATGTATGGGATTGTCTCCATTAAATAGATTCATATATCGGAGAAACAGGACTTAATCAAAACAATGAAAGTAAAATGGCTTTATAATGTCAGATAATTTGGCAGAATCAGACATGAAAATGTATCTAAATGATTTAATTGGAATTGAGTAAAATCAATAACTCTGGCAAACAAGTTGGTCACCAAAGGAGACTATATTTAATGATTGGAAAAGATTTCTATTTGAATCAAGATGCTGTAAATTACTATGGATGCAAACAAAACAGTGCATATACTGCAAAACATAAGCAGAGGTGGTAGCATAAGTAGACCCAAAGAAAGCAATTAAATATCTTAATGAACAAGTTTTAATTTCATCATAACACTAAAGACATTGTCGCAGATTGTACAATAGATTTAAAAATGTGTTAAAAATATAGAAAAAAAAATTTAACTGATATCATTAAAAAGGTATTTTCTGAATTTTAAGGTAATGCAAACACAGTTTTATAAGATACCATTACTGATTTTTCCTGGTTAAGTCATAGCAATTGTCCATCTTGCAACAGTTAAGTCTACTTATAGACTTGATTAGGCTTTCTGTTTGATGGTCATTTTGTTGCTAAACATCTTGTTCCCTCTCACTAAATAATTTTATAGGGATATGGCAAGCCATGAAACATTGAATTAAGTGCAGCTGTAAAATAATTCAATGAAGCAGTTTGAAACATTTTTACAGATTTATGTGCATTTACTGTTGATACTTGGCAATATATAATTAATAACTTAAGTGCTAAAGTACATTCACATTTTATACTACTTAAAACATTAAATGTATACCTATCCTGCTAAAACTAAGACTGCCAATATACCTACAGTCAATTTTCCAAAAAATTATGCAATAAAAAAGCATGAAAAATAATAAAGTGGGATTAGCATCTATAAATTTTATTCAACTAAGAAGTTTAACACACACTACAGAGAAAAGCAGAATTGCACTAAATATCCAAAATGAAATAAAATTCTTATGCCAGTTTCGAAATATTCACAAATGGGGCCTATTTTTAGTACAAATATTTCAGTACAACAATATAAGAGAAGATATGTTGTATCTCATAAGGCACATTATAGCAATCAGATACATTACAATCAGCAATTACGAGTACAAGGTCTAGTTCATATCTTCATCCACATAAATTTTAAAGAACTTTTGTCACTTGTTTCCACAATCAGCCTGTTATTAAACCTGCTCTACCTGCATTACTATTAGATTAAAACTGCAGTACAAACATTTCTACTAATGAAATTGTTCATACAGATTTTGATTATAACTTTTTAAAATTAGATCTGATCCAGCAATACTAAAAGATTTACCATCTTTACACAGAAAAAGCATTCATGAAAGTATAAGTTGAAAAAGCATTTTCATCCAAAAAGAAAACTCAACTGGATTGTTTTCAATACGAAAATTTCTACACCAAAATTATTCAGATCGCCCTAGTTTGTAATCTCATCATCAAACACGTTTAAAATTAAAAAATATGGTACATATAAAAATGGCATATATATATATACAAAAGTATAAAAATCAAGTTAATAAAATTTGACAGATCTAAAGAATGTGGGATTTATTTTAGTAAAACATTGAAAAAGGAAATAAAAAATTTAAAAGAAAAATTTGTTATTACAGTAATAGATAAATCAGCAAATAATTTCTGTTTAATTTGTAAATATTATTATAACTTTTAATTAATGAATATAACTCTAATGCAACTTATATGTTAAAGAACACCGGTAAAAGGGAATTAGAAAAAAAAATGCTAGCTTTTGCAAAAAAAACCAAAACTAAGACTTGCTCTCTTAACTATCCTTATTTATTCCCAACAGTTAAATTTCATAAAAATCCATTAAAATTCAGATTCGTGACCTGTAGCACTGGCAGTTATAATTACTATACGGGTAAACATTTCTTTAAATACTTAAAAATTATCCTGGACAAAATAAAAGATGAAGACAACTTTATTATTTCTAGTAACAAAGAAGTTATGGATTTTCTTAAAGATAACAACATTAATAAACTTAATACTTTTGATTTCGAAAATTTATACACTAATCTACCTCATGAAAAATTAATAAAAGTCTGCACTTTTATCTATGACGAATATTTAAATGAAAATATTCCTAAAAATAACTGGCTTAAGTTATGTAATTTTAATATTACTGAAAATTACGTTTTTAATGGTATTAATTTTTATAAACAAGTTAAGGGCATTCCAATGGGAACAGCTTTCTCAAGTGCTTTGGCTAATATTTTTCTACATTACTATGAGAAAAAAGTAATTAAATATAATTTAATAAATGGGTGGAGATATATTGACGACCTACTTTTGATTAACTTCGACAATACTAATATTGTTACTAATTGCTATCCAAAAGATTTAATTCTAATAGAAACAAATAAAAATCAACTTGAGGCTACCTTTATGGATTTAAAAATCGAAATTGATAATGATAAAACAATAGTTGTATATAAAGGGATGAATTCAACTTTAAAATAACAAAACTATGTAACTACCATTCCAATCTAAACTCTAAAATTTTCAAAAATCTAATTTTCTCACAAGTTAACAGGATCAAAAGGGTTTGCAATAATAAAAATTCCTACATTGAAGCATCAAACAATCTCATTAATAATTTAATTAAAAATGAATTTCCTAAAAATTATTTCAATGTCAATTTTTTAATTAAGCAAGGTGTTGCGTTTGGGCGATAGGCGAGGATCGAACGCGCAACCTTCTGGTTCATAGCCGAGTAACATGACCACAAGACAAAAGAAATTTCTCATGTCTCGTAGCTGTTATGTGGCTTATAAAGCATCACCACATTACTCCCCCTCCAGTGCATCAAAGGTGAGACGAACGATATTTTGTCCTGTTTTTGTTGTTATTAATGGTGATCAGCTTCATTTATTTATTGGATGATTATTTATCAGCTTTTTTTTTTATTTATTTATTGGCTGCTTTTTTTATCAACTTTTTTTCATTTATTTATTTCTGGTAGAGGGCGCCACAACAGTTGTATGAAGTTTGCGTATTTTCGTCATCGGGTCACCAATGTTGCTATTGGCGATAAGCGAGGATCGAACTCGCAACCTTCTGGTTCGTAGCCGAGTAACATGAGCACAAGACAAAAGAAATTTCTCATGTCTCGTAGCTGTTATCTGGCTTATTAAGCGTCGCCACAAAGGTATGGTTTGGGATTAATCCTTTGGCTTAAATAGAAAATTCCTTGCATATTATATCACTCAATAGGTGGTGCTGGGAGCTTACAATTTTTACCTAAATTACTGTTAGCTTAGTGTTTTTAATAAGCGGAAATCGCAATCGATAGCTTAAAATTTCCTTGACTGTCGATGGTATGTTCTTGCCTTTTGGTTTTTTTTTTCTTTAGTGTTATTTTATGGTATTTTGGTTTTTAATGTTTTTTTTTGTTATTGTATTTTTACTTATTAGTGGTTTTTTGTCTAATTTGTTGTTTTGTATTTTCCTTTCTGTTAAAATGGTATATCTCTTGGGCCTAATTTCAGGGGATTTTCGGGTCACGAGGAATCATTATTAGGCTTAATTGTCTGCATTTCCTTAACAGAAAAAATCCCTTTTTTTTAATCCCTGCCATAGGGTGACCCTTGAAAAAGTCTTCAGGCCAGATTCTTTTTTATATTTTGTTATATTTTTTTATTTGTTTTTCCTATTAACTTGATTTTTATACTTTTGTATCAGTTCATCTGTGTTTTAGAAGTAGCTGCATTTGCACTCTCTAAATACTATGAAGTTTTTTCCTGTTCCACTTTTGGTTTTAGTTTGAATAGGAAATAATTTTTAGTTGCGATTTCGAAACTGTTTTGTTTTAATTTTAGTTTCGTTTTCAAACTATTTCTTACTTTAGATTGGTTACTATATATTTCAAAAAAAGCATGGAATTTTAACATTTTTATGAACAATTTTTTAGAATTTTAATATTTTTATGAACAATTTTTCAGAATTTTAACATTTTTATGAGCAATTTTTCAGTACTTTTAAATAACAAAGGCATTCTTAATTTTGTAATTTAAAAAGTTCCTAGGATCCTGTAATATAATGAAAGAAGGGAAAAGCAAAATTTCTGGCACTTACCTGGATGTTAGAATTAAGCATTCGAAATACATCATAAATTTGATCTTTAAACCCTCTAGACAACATCTCATCAGCTTCATCTAGTACAAACATCCTTATATGCTCCGTTCCTAAAAGAGAGAAATGGGATGAGTAAAGAGCAGCACATAAGATTTAATCATTTTAAATAAAATTATATATGATAACATACTTAGAGCTTTTCTGTTTATCATATCATATACTCTACCAGGTGTACCAACAACAACATGGACACCCATTTCAAGCTTTCTAATGTCCTCTCTAACATTTGTGCCACCTATACAAGCATGACACTGTGCTCCCATATAGTCACCTAACGCAATAACAACTTTTTGAATCTGAAAAAAGAAAGAATCTAAATAAAATCTGATAATTCAGAGATAAATACAGATTCTTTTCTTTCATGGTTATTATTTACATAATATAATCATAGACATAAAATAAATGCAACTTTATCTAAAGTGTGAAAATTACTAGCATCAAAGTACCATTTCTTGCCTCCACCCTTCTAAGTAAAGTTAAAAGTTCAAGGGGAGAAAGAGAAAAAAAAAACTTATTTAAAATCTGTTAAGTCTTACTATAATATTTATAACTACTACTTTATATCACTTAACCACCATTTGTTAAAGACTTAATGATTATTAAAATACCCATTAAGATTCATTGAGACTATTATATTTTCTTAGTAACAAACTAATACAATTTAAAGGTTGTTTAATTATTATTATAGACAAGTAAAGGAAAGAAAAATGTGCATATATATTTCTACAAATCAAATTTAGGTAGCAGGTTTAAGATAATTAAAACTGAACTATAAATGTAATTTTTTTAACTTTTAACCATTACCTCCTCAAAAAGTTCTTCATTCTCTCCTCAGGTTATAAACATGAAGACTTCAAAGTGATCATTGTATTTTTTTAATAAGTGTTATTTAAATATAAAAGCAATAGTGCTATTTAAAGTTTGCTAATGACATGCAGTTCCAAAAACTAACAGTCTATAAACAATGTAAGCAACTACGACTCCACAAATTTTATTTTCAAGAAATGAGATTTCAAAGAAAATAATCACCTGGATCAATTAAAATAAACAGACAGAAACAGATGCATCTGTTACATTCACTTTTTACACTCACAGTATTATTTTATGTGTCAAAACCATATATTAGTTGGAAGAGACTTGATTAGTTAGGAGTAAAACATATACTGCATACAACTAAGTCATACTGAAAATATGGAATTGGACCAAGAATTAAGATTTATTTTAAATGATAAACCAAACTAAATGCATCACCTGTTGAGCCAATTCTCTGGTTGGAGCTAAGATTAATGCCTGAGTTTCCCTATTATTAGGATTCAACTGCTGTAAGATAGCTATGGAGAAGGTTGCTGTCTTGCCAGTTCCAGACTGGGCTTGAGCAATAACATCCAAACCTGAAAATATTTAATGTAAGATAAAATAAAGAATTGAAGTCACTTAACAGTTAAACAGCAGAAGGAATAAAGAAAATAAAGACCTAATTAACTTTAATTTAAATTAATTCCATAAAAAATGCACAAGAAAATTGCAAAAAGTTGACAAGAGATATGAAAGGGGGAAGGGGACTTACCTTTAACACATGGAATAATAGCTCTTTGTTGAATAGCAGAAGGCTTTTCAAAACCATAAGCATAAATACCACGAAGAAGATCTTCATTTAAATTCATGTTATCGAAACTATCGACAACTTCTTCCCAGTTGCTCTGAAAAATGTCATTCAATTTTAATTACAATACTTAATTACAATTTAAATTTTTATTTCATTCAAATGATATCTAAACAAAAATTTCAGAGAAAATTAATTCAAATATTTCATATTAAGAAAATTGAATTATATATTTAATACTAAAAAGGAAAAAATAAACTTAATACATTAAAAACCTTATATACCCCTATTGTTTGGCAAAATAATTTCAGTAACCAAATTTTACATCCTAGTACCTGCAAATGAATATAAAAAAATACAGTACACTCCCAAGTATCCATTTTGTGACTCTCCAGTTTTCTTTTATCATAATGTTTCCTATATTTAAATGCAGTGTTAGGGAATTTATGTTAAGATGTGAACTTATATCTTTCAACTTTCTTTTTGTATAATAAATTTTTGATATGTGGAATGCAGTATATAAATATATATAAACTATCAGTACAGACCCTTCTATTTTAATTCAAGAAGTTATCGGCAAGTGCAGCACCGGACTATGGTAACATTCACATTCTATGTGGTTTGAGATAAATGGAGGTCTTAGCACTAAGTGAGAAAAATACATATTATAATGGTGAGTTTCAGTATAAAAAATTTGTCTTCTGGTATTCTTGGGCAAGGATACGAGTTCATAGAACTTCGTCATTTTTGTTATTCGGTCTACTCTTATATCATATTAGGCTGGATAATCAAGAGTGTACGGTACATTAAAAGAATCCTTAAAAATGGTAACAGTTGGCATGGTAGCTTCTTTTTGCTTACAACTTTAGCCTACAAATATATTTGATTAGGAGCAACTCCTGTATACGGCCTAGTGGCGCCATTTTTTTCGCCAAGAAGTTGCCAATAATGCGTGTTTAGGATGTTGTGATTCTTAACCGAAAGTTTTGAAGCCACATTAGGCTTATTTCCAAGACTGACAAAATGCAATAGACTATAAGTCAGGGGGTGGTGATGCCCCCTTTTTATTTTAAGTAATTCAGATAAATGTTGTGATTATTGACAAATTTTTGAAGCCATGTTAGGCTTAATCCTAGGGCTGACAAAATACATGAGCATAAGTCAGGAGGAGGGGGGTATTGAAATATTTATGATAAAGATACAAATGAAACTATTTGTTTAATTATACGTATAATGAAGCATGATGAAATGCTCACTTGCTTTTATGTCTAATGAAATGCTCAAAATTAATATTAAATAATTATGGCGAAATTATTTTTTGCTCTGATTTTTAAATATGATTTCTTAATTTTATGCTGAATATGTTCTCATGATATATAAACATTGATATTTTTTCATTTTAAAAGCATAGTTTATAAAAGTTAATAGCTGTATATGTTAGTTGCTCCTTATAAAAACACATAAAAATACTGAATATGTTCTAAGGTTTAAGGTTACCATAAAGAAGAATACATATGCAACCAGAAATTATCGTTTATCCGCCAAATTTCTCGCCAATTTGGCAGAGGCCGTATACGGGAGCTGAGCCTTTGATTTTAAGAATAAAACTTTTGGGACACAACACTAATATAATTTTAATGAACTTACTCAACTATCATTTGCTTACAACTTTTATGTAATTTTTTTATTGTTACAATTAACTTCATTTGACCATTAAATAATTTCTGTACAAATTCAGGAAATTTTGATCAAGTTCTTTTGTTATTAATAACAGAACAGCCAAAACATCTGATATATTCAATTAATTTTTTTCCCACAGCACTATGAAATTTAATATTTCAATGTAAAAAATATAAAAAGAAATACTCAGCAGCTAGTTTTTTTAAGTTTATTCTCACTACCATGCAATTCACAAAGAGACTGAAGATACTGTCAATTTATTTAAACCAAATATCACAAGAAATAACTTTAAAAAATATATAAATACATGCAGCTTTTTAAAATATATTTTACAGCTTTAGAACCTCACGTTGTAAATATGTAATCAACTATCTAATTATTTGAAAAAGGAAATATTTAAGAATCGGAAGAAATGTGAACTTACTTCGATGATACCATTGGCATCCATGCCAGGAGGACCATCATAATCATGATCTCTTTCCCCATTTCTTTCATAATCAGGACCGTTTCTAAAAAAATTGTTCCTTTTTTTAGAAAATCTTTTCCAATGAAAAACAGCTTCTCGCATAAATTTTAAAGTATTTTTTTACTAAGGTAATTATATAAGTAACTACTATGTATTGATATAATCTAGTATTAAAGAGAAAAAATTAAGATTCCTATAAATATAAAGTTAAGGAAGGAAAATGTACGATTCTTCTCTAGGCAATTAATATAATTACCTTTATTGAACAATCAATTTGATTTTGCCTATGTGTATACTTGGCTATTTATGACAAACACCAAGAAAGTCACAGGCAAAAATTACATACAGTATTTAACAAACTAAAAAAAAGATGTAATTTATGGTCTAGTTTTCAATATTTATATATTACATATAAATGTATAATTATTATGAGATTACAAATTGAAACTGATATATCAACCTTCTGCTTTAAAAATTACAAAATGATGTCATCTTTCTGGCTGCAATTTTCTTGCCTTTACTAGCTGATCAGAAAAAACATGAAAAGCAAAATAAAACTTAAAACCACATGGGGTATATAATGCAGTTTCAAACTTGCCACTGAGTTCAAACAGAAAGAAATTGTAATATGAAATGATAATATAAGAATATCTGTAGAAATAAATGGAAAATAGATATTTAGACTGACTAAATTAAACAAAGCTGCTACTATTCTATATTTAAGGTATAAGAAGCTAAATTCCTTCATAGGTTTAAAACAAACCATTTATTAAATTCAGCCTTAAAAAATTTTATTCTAAATATAATTTTTTGAAAAATTTTATATCCCACACAGTATTTTCTATCCTATAACTAAAATGTGCAGCTAAAAATATTTCATAATTAAACCATGCAACACAGAAATTATATCTATATCTTAATTATTTCATAATTTTAATGACATATTAGATTGATTCTAGAGATTAAATGCAATAACAATAAATTAAGAAGTACTTAATGACGCTAGGTATAAAAGTCTAATGATATTATTCTAATAGAGAACAATATTACTACATTAATTGTGTACTACATCAAAATAGTTAGCAACATTTTAATAACACATTTCCACACCGTTCAACAATTAGCAATGATCATCTGAAAATGGCACCATAAGCTTAAAGTAAAAATCATACTAGAAAATTATGGAAAATTTCAATTTAACAAAGCTTATATAGGTCAGTTTCATAGGATGTATTACTCTTTACCAGCAGAACAAAGTTTTTTATATATTACTTTAAATGTTTCCTGTTTCAATATTGATACAAAACAAACTAAATTTTTTATACCAACTGCCAAATGTCATTAAGTTATATAAAAGTTATAAAGTGGAATTGAGAAAATACGGCTAATTATGTGTATATAAAAAGAAAGTACAAATAAAAAATTCAACTAACAAAAATTGGTTTTTAGCCTCAGTAAATACATATGAAATTATTCAAATCAATTCCTTTGCAATTATTTATTATGATTACAGTACAGAGAAAAATATTATGTTGTTAAATCTGCATCTCTCATAAGGAGTTATTTTCAGTACACTGCAATGAATTAATTTTTAAAATATGTGCAAAAGAAGTGGATAGCAGATAAAATGTTAAAATATTTTTAAAAAACAAAGTTTAGATAAATTTCGCATTAAGAGTTTTTAAAAATGAAATTTCTTTAGCTATAAAAGAACATTTTTAACAGATGTTTTAACTATGTCAACCTTTAGAGCGATCTAGAATTACGCGGACAACTGTATGAAACTTATCCAAAAATTTAAGCAATTTCACTTAAAATATTATTAATTAATTATTTTAAAATAACATATTATACACGGCCATAGCAGGGGCAGAAAAACTATTTAGGTTAAGGAAGGTACACTGATGAAGGCATGCTCATTTTAATTACGCAATAAAACATTAAGAGAAAATCATGGCGTAAAAAAATAAATCAGCTATGAAAAATACAAAGAAATTGTAAATACATTCCAAAGATGTCTTTCACATATATTCAAAAATGGTTAAAAGCTTTAAGATGTGAATTTTAAAAGTAGGCTTAATTATTTGGCTCCTAGATATTTAGACGCCATATTAAATTTCTAAAGGGCGAAAGAAGTTTAAAGAAAAAAAAAGATATTCGATTACTACAAAAAAAGTGATTTAAGCAATAAACAGCTAATCAATCGAGATTTTTTTTTTCAATTTTCAGAAATCATAGTATTGCACATATCGCACGTGTTACTGACAAAGAGCTTACGCGGTCGGCCATGTTTCAATCACAGATTGGTGAGAAAATACTTTAATAGTTAAAAAGTACAGCAATATTTACAAAAATTAAGACCAAAATACGAAATCGTATGATCGAAAATGAGTTGACATAATTTAACAAACTAACTGATTAATATTATAAATAAAAAAATTGCCTTACCTGCCACCGTCAAAATTACTCATTCTTGCTTATTATAATGCTTTAGTAAAAAGGAAAGAGCATACCGTAAAAGTGCTAGAGAGTTGAGATGTTGTTAAGAGTGTTTGCCACACAGCTTGAAAAATTTTCTCATAGTATTTTAAATTATATAATTCAAAGGCGTAGTGGATAGCTTAAACAATCATGTGAAAAGGAAATGAATTAAATATTTGTAGATTAATGATTTTTGATTCGTTATCCTACTGTCAAAATAATGAACTGAATTTTCTGCTAAATAAATCGTGGTAATCAAAATAAAAATTAACAAAAATGGTATTTAAACGGATTAAAAAGCAAAACTGAATAACATGTTCTGTAAACTAAGGTGCAATCAGTCAAAAAAAAAAAAAAAAAATCTGTAGATTGCTCTTTATTTAACTAAACTCTAAAACCCTATTGCTACAATAAAACTTTAAAAGTTTATCTCTGAAGAAATAAGTTCGCTATAAGTGTACGAAGTATTTATTTATTTATTTATTTATTTATTTTTGTCATAAGGGGTCGTTTCCACAATTTTAGTAATTCAAACTCAATTCTTTTTTTCTAACAACACAATTCAATTTCGAATTCATATCTCAAATGTGCAAATTAAAATAACTCAATTATACATAGCATTTTCTAATTTTGAATTAACCGTTGATGAGTTTTATTTCAAGATATAATGAATCTTAGATAATAATAATTTTATGCATAAAAATACTTAATTAAAAAAAGGTTATGAATTTTTAAAAATATGGAAGCATATTCTATATTTTTAGTTGCTTTTTTAAATTTACACGTTACAAATTTTTGTATTGCAACATGCAAAAATTTCTATGACAACTGAAAAAGCCGCAAGACCCAAAATATCATTGTTCCAGATTTCATTCATTTTATCCTTTAAGACAAATAGTTTTAATGATATGGAGCAAGCTTTTAAAGCAGTATAATTTTCGCATTTTTGGAGGGGCACCACCAGTTTGAAAATAAATTCTCAGGCAGGAATAAAATAGTTAAAATGAGACGGAAAACAAAGCATGCCTTTAAACATTGATTGCTTCAAATTAAGGTTTTTTTTCTTTTTAAAATAATTGCTAAGGCGCGGGAGAAGAAACCGATACTCGTAACAGATTACAAACCGATTACACTTAAGCGGAGCTTCGTTTGGAACAAATGAAAGACGATTATAATCGGAGAAATGATTTGTGAGATCTTTTATTAGTATAAAAAGCGAAAAAGAAAAATTATGTACAAAATAAAAATTTATATATCGTAAAATATAGGAATACATATAGCATTATTGACAAAAGCGAAGGTATGAGAATAGATAATAAATTCTGTACCACTTTAAAAAAATCAAACAAAAATTTATAAATGTTTACAGTAATTTTTTTTTGTTTAATAAATTTTCTGATAAGAAAATATTAAGTAAAATTTTTTTTTCAGTGATTTAAATTATTATTTAGTGAAAACTTTACCATGTAAATTAACAGAATGCTGTTTTACATGCTCCAATTATAAATAAATGCTGTAGAAAATATTTCTCTGGGCTTTTTTATCAGATGCTCTAAAAACTTTTAGTACAAGTTTTTCAAACTTTTGAGTAAAACATTTAATTTGTTTTATTAATATTAGTTGCTGAATTCATCCAATATTTGATTATTTTAATAATCTTCAAAATGTTATGTATTATTAATTATTCAAAATTAAATACATAAATAAAAGCATGGATTTTGAATTCTTACCTAGCTTTATTTCATCTCTAACGTTAAACAATAAAAAAAATCTTCGCCTACTGTCTAATCAATTTGTAATGTCAGAGAATGCTTTGCATGGCATTGGCAGACAATAGCCATGAAATATCAACTTTGGCATGAATTTATCATTTTCATTGCATCTATCGTATCATTCTTGGCGAGTCTTTTGGAGATTAATCTTTGGCATGTAATTAATAGTGTCTGAAAATCAAATGTGTATTTTAAACGCAATTTTTCCAACTGATTGAAACAAAAATTTGACAGATAACTACATTTGCAGTCATAAAATCACATATCAAATTTCATATATTTAAGTCATTTAGTAATTTTTTTTTTTTTTTTGTTATTAAATTTACAAATACAGACCGACAGAAGGTCTACTCCTTATTGGATTTGACTCAAAATTTGAAATATCATGACTTAAGTTTTAAAGATTTGTTCCTTTCAATCATACACGTATATTTTCAGGGACTAAAATCACGTTTATTGTGCATTCCTGCACTGTTTATAAGAACATATAGTGAGAATATAAATGAGACTTCTTAACCAAAAATGTTAATCTTTATTTAGAATCTTTGGAGTAAAGTGAATAAATATGTTGAAAAGGTGTTCTAGTTGTTAATTGTGCTATTGTTTGGCAAATAGGAATATGAAAAATTTCAGTAGCATATAGATATAATATATACAGTAAATTTATTTTCTCTATGTAGTAAAGTTTTATTTTACTTGGCCTGGACCTCTTTGGCCACCTAAGAAGGCGAAGCAAGCATTTCAGTAAAAGAAACCTTTCTATTTTTTTTTAACAATGGACTTCTTAGGTGTTCAATAAGAATGCAATAATTTTTTGAGAGTGGAATGGTCATAACAATTTTCAGCTATCATCTTAGGTCCTTGGACCTAGACAGATCTTAAGAAAACTGGGACATTCTAAACAATGAAAATTGCAAAAATTTCTGTTGTAAATAAAGGAAACTTTTTCTCAAATAATCCAACATCCAATGGCAAATTTAGTTATAGAATAATGAACGAATGAATTAATATAGAAATAATGATTTATTTAAAATGTAAAACGGTATAAAATATTTGTTTATTAAAGTATTTGCTTCTTAATGGGGAATCGAATATATGTCGTTGTGTGATAATTTTCAATTTCATAACCACAAATTGGAAATCTCAAAAAATAATTTTAAGTAAAATCACTCTAAAATTACATAATATAGGTGCATAAATTTAATAATTACTGTGAAC
Source organism: Argiope aurantia (assembly GCA_026543865.1). Lineage (NCBI taxonomy): Eukaryota > Metazoa > Arthropoda > Arachnida > Araneae > Araneidae > Argiope > Argiope aurantia. The sequence continues at coordinate 626,756 of JAPMOR010077641.1, forward strand.
ATATTTTCATTCAAATATGCAAATAATGAAGATTTCAAAAAACAAGAAAATCTAAAGTCGTGTAACAATAAAATCTAAAAAGTATATGATATTTTTCACGACAAATAGCCTATAAAAATTAATATTATTCCACAGAGGAAAAAATATGTTTAATGGGTGCGTAATGTTTGTAAGTTTTGTTATTTAAAATTTCAGACGATTGTAATGAATGTTCTAAGCGTACAGAAATTTGAAGAAAACATGTTTCGAGAAAAAGGCAAAACATTTATCTATCATAGGAGCTCCAGTTAGATTCATTGTTAAAATATAATTTATAAACTTTTGACTTTTCAAACCTATACAATTCCGTAATCAGTGAGATGCCCCCCGTTTTATTAGACTAAAACTGAAAAATCATTTTTTCAAAGGTACAAGTGTGCCCAATTTCCTTAAGAATTCTCATGCTATTGACTGATGTTCAAATTAAGAGCAAATTCACATATTCTAGTAATTAAAACAATATCAAACAAATATCAAATATCGTATTATAATACTTATAAACAAATATCTTCTTCCCCATAATTCTGTAACATTTACAGTGGGTAAAAAAAGTTTCCGTGCGCAGCTATGACTGTTAATAAAAGTTTAATTTTTGGCACAAAATATTTTGTTATGAAAAGGAAAATTTTAAAATTGGTTTAACACAATTTCATTTATTGTTTATGAATATTATAAAGGAAAAACTATGAAGAAAATTTAATACTTAAATTGAAAGAATAAAAAAATGCCACTAATAAGGAACAAAAAGTTTTCGTATGGTATTTAAATAGTACATGAAAAACCTTTTTCATGCTGACCAACTTGCATTTAATGAGCGGTTGGCCTTCCTTTGGCCTTTATCACTTCTCTCAAATGTTGTGACTTAACTTCCATCAGTCTTTTTTCTGTTGTTGTTGTTTCTGGAGAAATACTACTCCAAATGTCTTGAATGACCCTTTTGAGTTCAACCTTGTTCTTTGTGTCATATTTTTTTAGTTCGCGACCGATTTCTTCCAATAAATGTCCTATAAATGCGGAGACTGGGGAAGGCTAGGAATTTTTTATCATTATAGAAACATTATTCTTGGCAAATCTTGGGGGTGTGCTTAGGATGTTTGTGCTGTTGAAAAGTAAAGTCCATCTCAAGGGACAGTTTATCTGCATTGGTTAAGATGTTTTGTTTTAGAATGTCAAGATGTATGTACCTATCCGCATTTCCATTTATAAAACATAAATATCCGACACCATACCATATTCCCACCATCACCGTGCTTCCCATTTCCACATAAATTCTTAAATAACATATGCTGTTTCGAATCCCTCCAGATCATAACTCAACCATCTGACCCACGGATATTAAATTTTGATTCATCACTAAAAGATAGAGGCTTGCTTATATGCTTCTTTGTAAACTTGAGACGCTTTTTCTGTAGCAGAGACTTATAACAGGCTTCTTACGGGCCCTACATCCATTATAACCTTTTTTTAAATGCCATTTCTCACAATTTAAGATGCTAATTGAATGTTGTAATTAACCATTAAATCAGTTGCAAGATGAGGTGCACTAATCCGAGGGATTATCTTGCACCTTACACATGATATCTCTCTTATGCAAGCGATTTAACTTCGGAGTTCTTCTGGATCTATCTCTATCCTGAAATGTTTACACATCACGGTATCTTTCAATAATATACTGCACTGTAGACTTTGGTTTGTAAATCATTTCACTGATTTTTTTTTCATAAATAATCCATTTTTTCGCTACCGAATCACTAACTCTCGAATGGATTTCTGAATTTCCATTTTTAGATGATCAGCGAAACACTGGAATTAAACAACTGTTGTTATGTCATATTCTTCACTCTGACAAACCATCAAACTTCCAATATTTACTGTGGATTAGTTGTAGAGCACGTCAGGAGGAATTTGCATATTGCGTACGGAAACTTTTTTTGCATGCTACTTCGTCATTTATCTAAAAATTGCAAATGGACTTGCTGAGTTTTGTAAAAAAGAGAAATTTATTATGAAACTTCCTTTTAAAGACTCGTATTAACAATATATAAGTAATTTATTAAGATAAAAAGCAAAGATTAGAAATTATGCTAGTTTATTTTTATTTTAATCTTCCGTACGGAAACATTTTTTTACCCACTGTATTTGCCACTTTCCATTATCACGCAGTTGTTGAATCTGTTTTTATGCATACGATATGAACTTCACTAATATGGACACGATTATCAATTTAATATTTTGTAGCCGACATTAAAAGAATCATTATTAAAATTTCTCACCACTCCAATTTTTGCATCAAGATTACTTTTCACTTTCTGAGAAATTTCTGCTGTATCTATTTCAGCTTTTAAAAAGAAGGCAAAATGCTTGCAAAAACAACTTGGATAGACTGCAATTGTTGTTTGCATTTATATGCGAACGATAATTACTCGTGTCCCTGTTGGCATGTAAACAGTGCAAGAAGAAGAAAAAAAAAATGTTAGAAATGGTAAACATAAGTTTGCTAGACGCCATCTGCTGATCTCATATGCTAGACAGTATATTGAGCATGATATGCACATTTTCTTAAACATTTCCTTTTGTAGATATACTTCCCTGCATTCGAAATTTTAAAGTAATCTCAGTATCTCCATTCATGCGCGTCATTTCAAATCTGAATCATTCATGCCAAATATTATGAGAGCCACGAATAGAATAATTCGAATTCGGTCCAGGGTACAATTGTTTTCAAACACGCATATTTATAATACACTTTTTAAAAATTCATCTGCATTAGAATTTTATTTGGTCAGATTTTTCACCTCATCGTAGCGCAGATAGTATTATTCGAACATTAAATCAAGTGTCATAACGGTCCGATTTCTCACCTGATCAAACGATCTCAATTCAAAGCAAATAAGCCCTTAAATAAAATACCTTTAACATGCGTTAAGGAAATGGAAGAATGACAGATTTAGTTGCTTTTTCAGCTGCCCGGTGAGAAACAAAACCGCAATACGAAACAAGTGCGACTCAAGTTAAAGAAATGGAACAAGTAAAAGAAACAGATTTAAACACAGACTGTGACAGGATGAACATATGTAAACAAAGTTAATCTAGGTAAAAATAAAAGAATTAAGGAATCAGTACGCAGTAGAATAGAGTTTAATAGAAGACACATTGATGTGACAACTGTACTAGAAATACTTTTGAATGATATATCTCGCATTTGTGAAAAGAAATTTTTGCCCTAATATAGGTCATTTTAAATCACGGGGTTGTCCCAAATGGGGTCGTATACATAAATTTTGAAGTGATGAAATTACGGAACGGTCATGAGTTCTTTACCCTCTAGTTTAATATATGAACGCTATAACTTATTAAAAGAAAACCGAATCGACTGTTTTGATAAGAATTTTTACAGAGTTATTGTTACATCACACAGTTTACAGAAAGGATGCCTGTCTAAAAATGTTATGCTAAAAAACATTTAATGATTTGAAATATGTTTAAGTATTAGATGAAATAAATTGAGAAAGTAATTATTTATTTTTGCCTAATTTATAATTAAAATACTCAAATTGGTATATCGTTGTTTTGCGTCAAACTGTTATATAATGTAAGTGTTCTGCAACAAAATATTATTAAAAACTATTTTGGGAAAAATTTATTAGAATTAAAGAACAAATTTCCCGGAAATAAAGCTTATATCATTGAGAAGCAAACTAAATGATGCAAAAAGGATTTTTCTGCGATAATATATTCCCAATTTATTGAGGAAGAAACGTCAAAATTCGACTAATTTTTAATTAATTAAAAATTTAGTAAAGAATTTGACAAATGTTTTCTTAATGAACGCCTACTACAGAGGAAGAAATTCCATGTTAAATTTGATAGCTGTAAGTCACTTATGTGTTAACCCAGATTTGCTTGTAGTCTTCCTTTTTTTAGCAAATATACACATGATGTGTCCAGATTTACGAAAAAGTATACCAGCCTATAAACATTTACATGTTAAGATAATCAACCGCATTATGCATGGCATTTAATAGCAGCATATTATGTAATATAATATGCTGCTACTCACTACCAATTCAAAAGTGCTATTATTTAAATGTATTGATTTAGTTCATGTGATTGCAGTAGTTTGAGCAGAATTTTAAACGTAATTTAAATGATAAAGTTTAAATATACTCATTGGAATTTTTTTAACTGTATTCAGTATGAAATGACGAATCATAATATTGCTTAAGATTACTATTCGGTCTATTTTATAAAATGTTTAACAAAATTTACACAATTGATAAAAATGAAAAAAAAAACTCTGAAGTTGTTTCGAACCTTCTGTAATTATTGGCCTTTACATTTACAGTAAAAGTAATAGAATTCTTTTTGAATAGGATTATTCTACATTCAGAAAGCATATCTGCTAATGCAAAACATAGTAAAAAACTTGTCTTGGGTAAATATGAAATATTTACTATTTTAATATTAATGCAACACCTTACGATTATCATACATTAAAATATCACTTCATACTAAGTTTTCCAGTTTCTATTGTTTTGTCAGGCGCTTCGAATTCTTTCGTATACACTCTGGCAGTTGTAGAAAACATGTTTTGTCAGCTCATCTCCTGGATAAACGCAGATAATGTAGACTAGAAAAAAAAAGTTGAAAATGAATGATTGGTAAAGTAACAACTAATTATTTAACTAGATGAGTATGTCGCGCGTTTCTTATAATTATCGTGCAAGTGATATATATAATTATCAAGTAAAATTAAGTAATACTCAAACCTTAAAGGAAAGGACTGTCTAGTTAAAATCGCCCACCTGTAGAGAAATTTACAATTTCTATATAAATGCAACTATTAAAACTTTACTTCAATCTTGAGAAAATATAGAATGCTACGTATGCAAAGACTTCGCTAGATCCTTAGAAAATGAAAGGAAAATACGAGAAAAATGCAACTTTGTTGAACAAAAGCAATAATATATTATCATGTTTTGTTATTTATTAAAAGAAAATTATTCAAAAAAATTAATTTCGAAGCGAAAATTTTGAATAATGATTTTTGCCTTAAAATGCCTCCTTAAAGGTGCCGTATACACGCCACCTACAATTTTCAAACGTAATGTTATCCTATGGAGAAATATTTTAAGTCTATTAAGTTTGCTATTGCG
>JAPMOR010077653.1:0-13984 GCA_026543865.1 Argiope aurantia
TCTGCAAATCATAAATGTATTATGTTGTAAAGAATTTCACATGTGTAATTTATGAACATTCATATTTTCTTCGTCCTTATTTTCTTACTTATAAATGAGTTATTTTATCGGAGAAAGTAATTCTTCTAAAAAATTAAAAAATAGCATGGACAAATATATAAGATATAAAAAGACGCATCTGACTATATGGACGTATCTGATTCATAAAAGAATCAGATACGTCCACGAATTTATTTAATGGTTTGTCATTTTTTTGAAAAATTATTTATGACGGATAATTATTCTTACAATATATTGTATTAATTACAGCAAATCTATTTTTATACTGTTTATCCTGAAAGTATTTGTGAAGAAACCTTTAACCAAATCTAAAATTCTAGAAAATTCGTGAATCATCTAAAAGTATTCTAAAATTGTCTGATACAATTTAAAAATGAATGGAATCAGAGATTAAATATTTAAAATGCATTTTCAAATATCTAGAGATTTTTTTAAAACTAATTATCATGCTTAAAGTTCATATTATTTCCGAAATAACTCTAACATTTTGCAATGCATGCACTATATAACGTAATATATATATATTCTAATATAATTTCTGCTAAGCATAAAATTTCAGGGCCATCATAACATCGCTATATATTATATTTCTTTTTAAAAAAAGATTTTAAATTTTCTAGGAATATAAACAGAAAATGTGGGAACCCATCAATCCAAAGATTATTTTAGAATATTGGAAATTTTTTTCTAAAATAATCTTTATCTTAGAAAGGTGTTTATTTTTTAGACAGTAAAAATTCTCCATACCATAAAAACCACAATGACTACCCATTATCTAAGAAGTCCTCGTTTAGCTAATAGCTACTGGACAAATATATACTCAGATATTCTTTGAGTGTTTTTAGAAAACCTAGTTATCCCGAAATCTCTCTAGGTGAGTATCTCTAATGAACAAAGCACGCCCCATAGGTACTTAATAACACATAATGAAATGGGAAAGAATTTATTAGTGATATACGAGAGATTCGGCCGAGCTTCACAGAATTGGCGTTTGAGTTCTTTCCATGTTGATTGAGGTAATGGAACAAGAAAAAATTATGTTATTTGTTCTTCAATTTAATCTTCACTCGAAGCAAGGCAGGTTTCATACTAAAATGAATTTCATACTCCTGCGTCTTAAAAAATGAATTCTTGGAATAGAAATTATTGCAAGACCCAGGTGTATACACGTATGCTATTTTTCACATACTATTTGACATATTGCTTCTGGAATGTAGATATTTCGCAGCAGTTTTTTAGAAGAGACCAATATATCGGCGACAAATTTCTACATAATTTATCAATTTTTCTAGGCTACATGGCCATATCAGTTCAGTTACTTAGCACACTATATCTCACCTTTATGTTTTTACCGTTAAATTTGAACATTTTTCAGAAGATTAATTGCAGGAATAGTTGGCTTCAAAAAAAAAAAACTTTAAATTTGCGGAATCGATGGAAAGGACAATAAATGATATTTTCATATGTTCCAATTTGAATAAATCCAATATTATGGTCCAGAAAAATCACATTCTGAACGTCTGACGCATACAAAGGCATTTTTCAAATTACATGATCAGATATTCTTTGAAAATACAGAATTAATATTGTATAGATAACCCTTGAAATTACTCTTTTTTATTAAAAAATGCATTCCTTTCTTTATGTGCAAACTTGTTAAGGCGTGATGTGAAAAAATAAGCCTATTATGAGACACAGAAAGATAAATATTTAACACCTCATTTTAGCAATGAACTGAAGGCAGGTACAATAAATGAAATTTATTTCAAACAATCCGCCTTTGGCGACCAGCCGGTTCGCCAATCTGAATGCACGTTAAAATTTGCAATTAAATATTTTATGTATCTTCTTTTTTAATAGCTTCTTTATGAAAATGTTTTAAAGCTTCAAATTTTGATAGTCATATAATTCACGCATACTATTATAAAGGCCTTAAGCCATGACGTAATATGTATCTCTTTTCTGCCATCTCCCGTAAAATTCCAATTTCAAATTAAATTTATATAAAAAACTACTACAATTTATATAAAACTACAATTATATAAAAAAAATACAATTTATATGAACACAATACAATTTATATGAATACAATTTATATGAACTACAATTTATATAAAAAATTTTTTATGGACATCCAAGCATTTAAAAAAATATGATTACTGAAAACCGAGTCGTTCAGCATTTAAGTCTTATGTGCACTACAGAGTAATTTTCATAATTTATGTAATGTCTCAGGAATTATTCATAAAAAAATCTTTCTCAAATTCTTCATGAAATTCGAATATTTAGTATTAATTTCAAAAGGATTTGAATGACATCAATAACGACATTTTATTTTGTTTCAATCTATAAGTATACTTTAAAAAATTATGACGTCTAAATTTTATAAAGACCTCTGGTCCCAAGGAATCATATTCTGCGAAATATTCTTGACAGTTCAACTTTTAAATAAAAATGAAAGTTTCCATCTTCTTCAATCAAATATGATCGATTTATGAAGTTTTGAATAGAATAGTTTAGAACAATCAATATTTTCATAATCTTAGGTCAATTTGTTTTGAGAAACCCTGGGGTATCATCTTTGAGACAGTCGATGAACCAGTCTAAAATCGTCTGTTTATACGGTATAGTGGTATGGTACAGCTTTTATTTTCATAAATCAATCAGTTTTAGTGACTGATTTAATTTATTGAAGTGCAACTCTTTTTTTTTTGAAATATTAGTGTTTCAAGAATATTTTGTTAAATGTGATTCACATAGCTGTGGATCTAAATAAAAGCTGAACATTCATAATTTATCAAGAAATTTATTGCCTCAAGTTACATAAAATATAATTATTCACTTCATTTAGACCATTTGAAAACATGTATTTCTATCATTAAAGGTTTACAAATTAGCCATTGGACTCTGAATTAAAAGAATATATATTTAAAAAATGTTTGTCTTAAATAAAACCGATTTATTCAATTAATAATGTAGATATCGTAAAAGATCATAGAATGCTTTTTTGCATTTATTCTTTAGAAAATATCACATTTTATATTTATTTCATTTCATACAGACACGTGCTGAATATTACATTTTTTAATTTAATTTCTAGTAACAGTTAATTTATTTTTTTACTTTGAGCCTTTTTCTATGAATGGTAACACCTAAATAAAAGTTAATTTTTTTCCCATTAACGTCTAAATTTTATTTTCATTTTGTGCGAAATAAATTGTTGAAAAATGTAGTTAAGTTATTGTTTTAAAAAATCATTAAAAATATAAATTTAATTTGCTGATTAAAACATTAGTATAATTGAAAAAAAATATTTTTAGGACTTCAATTTGATGTAAAAATAAAACTAGTGCTATAATATTTTCGGAAGTTATGGCGGAACAACGCCCAAATATCCCTTAATTTTTAATTAATTAAAATTCTAATTAAAAATTCAAACAAATTGCTCCGAGATGCACATTGCCGGCCTCCAAGGTATACACTTGACAAATGTAGTAGCTGTAGGTCGAGCGTTCTGGCCTGTAGAGCGCCAACACACACACACACATTGATTGAGCTTTATTATAAGTATATATAACATGGAAACATCAAGACGACAACCTCTCTACTGACAATAAAGATGGATGTGCAGTTGTATATTTGTGTTAGTTCTCTCAAACTAGACTAATTGACCTTCAGCTACCAAACTTGGTTCATATATATTTTATAAATTCGAAATGTGCAACTTAGGGCGACTTTTTGGAATGTCCAATTAGAAATTTAATTAATTAAAAAGTAAGCTAATTTCTGACATATTTCTGTATAAAAATGACTTTTATACTGTTTCAAAACTTAGTTTTAATGATATAAATATAATAATAAAGCGGAATTTTCCTGAAATGATAAAATAAATTGCTATTTATTTATTTATTTATTTTGCGTAATTTCGAAACAATTGTCGATCTGAAGTTCCAACCGTTTTCATTGTTTCATCAGACATTCAATAACGGAATTTATTTTCTTTTCTGAAAATTAAAGAAGAAGGATTCTGTTGAATAGCAGTGTAGTTTTAGGACGAATAAAAAGTGAATTTGAAATATCGTGCATTTATGATCAACATTACAATTTCGTTTTTTATACCACTTTGATAACATGGGAACTGGTCTCCATTAGGAATGTCCATGCACATGATGAACATAAAATGTATAAGATTATTAAGACAAATATTATGGAATCACGGGCATGCAATTATGTTTAAATGATTTAAATGAAATTTAATGTAAGCCATATTCTCAGAGAACTACCTGGTGGCCAAAGGCAGCTAGTAGTACTTACATATGGATTAATGCATGATGGTCCATAATTTTTAAAGGAAATATAATGGACTTCAACTCCCCTTATTCTTTTGTTATAAAGTCCAAGGTTATATATTCTGCTATACTGAAGGGCTACAATTTTTGCAAATTTTTATTTAAAAAGCAAGGTTTTTAAAACAGTTTATTTAAAAAAAATGAATTTTCTTTGAATTTTCATTTTTGCAACCGTTATTCTTTGCATTTGTTAGAATTTTGCTGATATACTTACATTTTCTTTTAACTATTTTATTTATTCCAAAGTTTTCTACTCAAAAATTCATAATCTCCTCAATTAATTCATTGTCTGGAATTTTAAGAAATTCTATAATGGAGGAGAATTTTTGAACACTGTACTATAAGAATAACCTGAGCTCTTTTAAAACCGAACATAAGCAAACATCGGCTGCTGAAATAAGTGGTGATTTACGGTACTTTACAAGTCCTCATATCTGTCAACTACTTCATAAGTCGCATTCGCTTGCGCAACCCTTTGGTACAGGGGGGCACGTTCACACACCTCCCAAATAGAACACAACCATGCCCAAACCGGGACTCGAACTCGAGACTCTAAGATCACAGTGAAGATGCACTACCCCTTTGCCAGGATGCCGGGGTGAGAGTATGTTTTTTCATTATACTATTTCAAAAATTGGGGTACACATTTTATTCGATAATTCAACATGCTTTTTACTTCAAATGTAAACATAAAAATAAAATAAAAAATTAGCAAAAATTATCAAATGAGCGAAAATTTTTAACAGTTTCATAAAATAGTGTTTGGGAAAGATATTCAAGTTTTGCGATTCTTTAACTGAAGAAAACGATGGAATTTTATTGTGCTTCCGATATAGTTTTGAATATCATTATTAGAAAATGCAATTAAATATTAACTTAAAAAAATATGAGAAATCTGTACTTATAATAAAACTCAATGTGTGTGTGTGTGTGTGTGTGTTTGTGTGTATGTTGGCGCTGTATAGGCCAGACCATTCAACCTACAGATACCAAATTTGGCACGTGTATACCTTGGAGGCCAGAAATGTGCACCTGGGGGTTATTTTTTCGAATTTTTAACTAGAATTTTATTTATTTAAAAATTACGTGTACGTTTAAAAATTACGTAATTTTGACGTGTTTCTGCTATAACTTCCGAAAATATTACCGCAAAAAAAGATTTTCACATGAAGTTAAAGATCAAAAATTTATCTTTTAAATGATACTAATGTTTTAATCTTAAAATTAAATTTCTATTTTTAATGAATTTTTAAATAAATATTTTAACTATGTTTTTCAATAATTTTTTTCTTAAAAAATAAAAATAAAAATTAGCACGTTTCGCATTCATGGGAAAAAATTAGCTTTTTTCAAAGTGTTGCCATCACATTGATTAAAGCTCCAATTAAAAATAAATTAAATCTTTTTGGAAATGAAATATGCAAAAATATAATTTTTGGCACATGTTTGTAGGAAATGAAACAAATATGAAGTATTATTTTTTCTAAAAAATAAATTAAAGAAAAAATATTTTATGATCTTTTACACTCTCTATACAGGGTGTTTATTTAGTCCCGGACCCATTTTGATGTTTAATGACTCATAAAATAATGAAGATGTAAATAAACTTATGGCATTTATCGATGGAATAACTCATATATTTTCCTTTTCAGTTTTGAATATTTTTACTTTTGTAAATATCGTCTGCGCGTGTTGTTAATTTCAGATAATTTCATTTTCCAGTCTAAATATCTCAACTTTTTTAAATATCTTCTGCTTATTAATTGCATTTTTCTCTCTTTTGATTTTGGTAGCTATTGAAATGTTATGTTTACTTTTGATGTGTTTGTTCTATGTAGTACTTTTGTATGAGATGTTTTATTCAAGCGGATATTAAGAAGAATGCATACACCACAAGAGAAAGCACAGATTTTATGGTGGTCCTAGAGTTAATTTCCAATCACTTAAACTGACTGATTTATAAAAATTTGAATATCACTATTCAATAAAAAAAAAGGATAATTTTAGATTTTCCATCGATCGCTTCAAAGAAAATAAGCCAATCAGCGTGCGCAGGTTTCTCAAGATTAATTGTCCTAAGATTATGAAAATGTTGAATTTTTCTAAATTTTTAACATTTCAAACTTCATAAATAAGTCTTAGTTGATCGTATAAAATAGAAACATTCATTCATTTATTTAAAATTTGGTGAGTCCAGAATATTTCTCAGAATATGATACCTTACTGCATTAAATTTAGACTTCATAATTTTTGAAATATATTTATAGGGCGGAACAAAATATTATTATTGATTCCATTTCAATCCTTTTTGAAAGCAAAACTAAAAACTGAATTTTATGCTGAATCTGAGAAGTTTTTGTTGAATTATTATTTAAGATATCACATAAATTATAAAAAATATTTTCTAGATCACATAAGACTTAAATACCGACCGATTCTGTTTGCAATACTCATATTCAATAATAATAATAAATAAATAACAATATAGATGATAAATAAAATAAAACGCTTGGTTCTATTAAAAAATATCTTTATATTAATTGCAATTTGAGCATTTCCACTTTAAATTAAAGTTCAAGTTTTACCGGAAATGACAACAAATTAGCAAAATATATACAGTAAATTGAACGAAACGAAGTAAATAACAGTATAAGTTTGGTATGACTATCAAAATTTGAAGATTAAAAATGTTTTATTTAGGAATCTATTAAGAGACCAGTCACTTAAAATATTTCATTGAAAATTGTAGCGAGAGGTAATACTGGCGAACCGGCTGGTCGCCAAAGGCGGCTAGTATTGTAATAAAATGAAATTGCTGTCGTTGAAAATGTTATGTTTTGAATTTCAAAATGCATGAAATCTTCTTTTTCAATAACCTTCTATAAAATTAGCATGGGGAAACTTCAATATACCTGTTCATTTCTAATTAATTAATTTAGTGAACAATTATACCTTGTAATGACTGCAATATATTTTTTGTCTTAAATAAAATGTGCACTAATCTTGGTCCAGTGATTTAGGAGGAGATATGGAGAAAATGTGAGTTCAATTTTTATTTATTCCAATAGTCTTCTCCAACACCAACCTGAATATTTCCTCTTTATTTTTATTTTTTTACATAACTATTTTATAGATAATCCATTTTTTAAGCCATTTTGCATACCAAAACTCATACAACATGTTGTCATGCATTAAATCTTCTTTTTCAATAACTTTTTCTAAAATTAGCACCGAAAAATTTCAATATACCTGCTAATTTCTAGTTAATTAATTGATTTAATTAAACTTTATACCTTGTAATTACTGAAGTAGTTTAATCTTTGTCTTAAATAAAATTTGTACCAATCTTAGTCCAGTGATTTAGGAGATATGGAAAAAATATGACTTCAACTTTTATTTATTCCAATATTCTTCTCCAACAGCAGCCTGAATATATTTTTCTTATTTTGCTTTTTTTTACAAAAATATTTTTTTAGATAAGCCTTTACGTATGGAACTCATATAGCATGTTGTCTTACGAAAACTATATAAAGGCCTTCCAGATAGCTTTTCTGAAACGTCCCTCCCGGAATTCTTTGGTCGTTAGAACGTGATAAGTTCCTTTTGAAATAGGACTTTTCAGGAGAAAGTGCTTTTGGAGTTTCAGATTCCCATTTCGGGAACAGTTTAGGAGATCGTATCTCAAAGTTTAATTTCGGAGCGTCGAGGTTTTTGATTCTTTTTCAGAACCACTACACTTTGAATATATTTGGCAGAATGACTTTAGACGAATCTTTGGCAATAAGTAAATGGGAAAAATGTCAAACATTTTATTCTTCTTCAAAATATATAACTTTTAAATTAATTTTGGATTCTATAAACTTAGTTTACATTTCTCTTTATTGAAATTAGTTTTAATAAATTGAAATATTGACATTATCCATTTTTCTATTACTTTATGTCATTAACATAAATTAAATATCTTTACGTTATGATATCCTTAAATAAGAAATTGTGAAAAATTCCTATGAACTAATAAAATTATTCACACTAAAATAAAATTGACTGAAAATCTTTTTTAAATGTCATTTTTTTCATCATAATGTATAATATATTAGTTTTTCTTAAATTTTTTTCACTACATTCTGCTTCGATCCTTTTGTGGCGCCTTACATAAATTATGATACAGTTTAATTAAATAGATAATATTTTATTTTTTTAAGTTACATCTTGTGCTTCTACTAATCGTGCTTAATATCGGTTTAATATACTTTAAAAATATATGTGAGTATGTAAGTATTTTTATTTATTCTTTTTTTACTTATTCTAGTGCATATTATATTACAATAGAAAGTGTGGATATGGAAAAATATTACTCTTACATTCACAAATAGCTTAATTGTATACCAACTACTTAAATCCAACCTCAATGCAATTTTCATTTATAAAATCACAGAGTATGGATGTCGTAATAACTCTTTAAATCAGTTATTAACTTGTCAAACATACATTGATAGAACTTATTTGTATTCTACTCTAGTGCGGTTTGAAATATTTACAATCATAGGGTCATTTTAAAAGAATTTATATATGCATAAGTATATCATGATTTTCATAAGAAAAGGTATTTTTTAAGCTATGTGACTACGCTCGGTATGAATTTTTTGAAAAAGTTGGAAAATATTTAAGGTTTTGAATATTTGCATAAAAAATATTGTAAACACATCTATAAAATTGAAGTATACCAGTTGAATGGCAAAGAATTCTTAAAAATTGTGAAAAAGAGATTTCTTTTTGACTAAAAAGATGTAGTAAGCAATAATCTTATAGTTTGGGAGTTTTTCAAATGATTTGCTGCAAAATTTACAGTTAACTTAAGAAGTAATATTAATTCGTGTAAAAGCTTATTAATTTTTGTGAAATGCATATTAAAATCTCAAACTAAAAGATAAACTGTGTTTGGAATTCGACTGATGTCCAATTTTTTTCGCATTGCGAAGCACTGAAAATAGTATAAAATATTTCTAAATAAATGGATTACTTATTCTCAAGTGCAGGAACTGCAGAACATATTAAGAAATTATTATAAGAAATTTGAACAAACAATAAGAGTTGGATATTAATTTATGGGGTTTTTTTCGTAAATTCTCAAATTCAAAAGATTAGAATTTGAGAAAATAGCAGTCAAGGATGTAGAATAGCTTTGTTGTGTTGTGACTTATGTCATTTTACACCCGCTGACAGTTATCTGTTAGCGATTTAAGCCAAATGAGCGTCTCTTGTTTTTTGAGTAACGCCAATTAGGGTCAAGAGTACGACTTAGCTAATTCATGCGGAACATTCGCTTGCATATCCTCTTTTTACAGAAAGGCACATTCATACCCCACACAGATAGAACACAGAAGAAGAACAAATTTGCCAGAAAAGAAACCGTTTAAAATAATGGTTTATGGAAACAGTTAAAACATTAGGAATATTAATTTTAATATAATCATAATTTCTCAAAAGTATCAACTTTTTAATGTAGTCACCAACCTTAAACAAGTGATAAAAGTTATGTATTTCTGCATTGTCTGCTTAAATCAAGATTATTAAAGACTTAGTTAAATTTAATGACAGAAAAATAGTGAACGAATTTTTAAAGAAAGGCCAAATAAATCTTTGCACTACTTTTTTTTATCGTGTCTTTTTACGTTCTAGTACACCAAGTATACACAGAGAAAGAATTGTAATCGGCGAAAAATTCCGACTCAAATTTTGACGAATCTTTGCATTTCAAGTATCCTTGAGGACAAAAACCACATTTTTGGAATTATATCTCTTTATCTTTGAACGATATCACTTAAAAGCAGTTAAGTTATCTAGTTAAATCGAGGAAATTTGGTATTGGTCTTTATGCCTACTTATATATTTCATAAAAATAAATAAATAAGAAAATTCTTACGGAATCCATCTTTAGGAAGTCTGATCTGCTTACAGGTAAATACATTTTCGGCGATTACAAAAGTTTCTCTTTGTATACCTTGCATACGAGTAAGTAAAATATATTTGAAATATTATTACAATAAAATAAGTAAAAGTCATTATATTTGTTATTATTTTAAATTATATTTATAAAATAATGATAGAATATTCTGAATAATAAGCTATATTTTAATCTCATGATGTAGGCGAATTGGCGACGGAAATCGGTGAAATCTGTTCGTCTCTTCATGTTGAAGGTTATGACAACATTTCATTTTGCAATATCTTTCGAAATAGATAGAAAAATGGATAGGCGAACACAGATGATGTATCTTCCATATGAGAATAAGATTTTTGGAATTGATGCATTGGTTAAACCTGACGAATTTTGTTATGAATTTTATACCATAGAGAAATTATTGAGAGAAAATGGTTTTTCTTTCAGTTTTTCTCGTTAATATAAGGGGAAAAGGAGTACGAAATTACTGATGATATATCTGAAGGTCATGAAATTTTGTAAGGAATAAAAAATTCCTAACTGAATTCAGCAGCTTTGGCTGGCATATTTTGTCGCAAAGTTTTCCACTGTGAATATAATGTGAGGTAGTTTTCTTTCGATTTTTCTTGAAAGAGAAAGAAAAGACTTTCATTTATGACATTTCTAGTGATCTTGAACTGCACAAACGAAACAAAAATTGGAGAAATCTGACCATCGATTTGTCCATAGGTTTTTATCCATTATTTTTAGATATCCCCTCAAGAGACTATTTGCCTGGAATGTTTTCTATATTTAAATTCAGAGAAGTCAATAAAATATAGCCTCATGCCCATTATTCTACCAAGTTATCTGACTTTAAAGCCATGATTTTTATTTGTCTAACTTCTGTTTATTGCCCCCATGAACCTTTCTAAAGTAAATGATTCCATAAGGTCATAGCGCTATCAAAAATTTAAATATCTGCTTCGTCTAACTTTAATCCTTTTTTATTCATTTTGGGAATAACATAGGTATTAAACAGAATCCTCTTTCCATAGTTTTCAGCAAAGGATAGAAATCCTACAATCAAATAGTTGATGAAATTATGAAAAAGTTTTGAGTCATAAGACAGCAATGTAATCAATTTTCTGGAAATTAAGGGAAATAATACTTCTAGAAAACTATAAAATTTTAAAAAAAAGATCACATGACTGTTTAGTTGATATCAGTAAAAAAAAAAACGTATAAATTTTGAAATAGACGAAAATTTATCTTTATGCAATAATATTTTCAGAAGCCATCGCAGAAAAACGCCAAAATTTAGCGCAATCCATTAATTGATTAAAATTCCAATCACTGTTTCAAAGAACTTGTTCCAAAGTACACATACTCGCCCTCCAAAGAATATATGTGTCTCGCTAGATAGTTCAAAGTCAAATGGTATGGCTTGTATTGTGAATTTGGCTTGTATGGCCTGTGTGTATTGGCTTGAACATCAATACACGCACACTTTAATCTTTATTATTAGTAAAGATATGTTGATTAGACTTCTATCACAGATTTAAATACAGCAAAAATTAACCACTTCTATTCAGAGCGAAAGAATAACCAAGCTCATATTTTATTTCACTATTTCCATTCAAAGCAGAAATTTAAATTAAGTTGAAAGAGACAATTATCGAAATGGTATTTTTAAGCAAATAAAGGTGTGTGTGTGTGTGTGTGTTTTGATAAATTAGAAATTCAACTTATTTCTTTTAGCTAAGGAAAAAAAAGGAATATAAATTAAATTTTTTCAATTTTTTTGGCTAATAAATGCATTGAAATTTTAGCAATAAAAACTACTTTGAAATACAGGAAAATGTAGAATTAATGAACAGTTAAAAGCATTATTTAAAAATATCACTAATAATTGTTCCATAGTGAAATATCAATCGTCATTTCCAGAATTTATAATACTTGAGTAAAATAAATGAAAATGTTTTGAATTATGTTTCACCAAAGAAAATTACCCATAGAAAAATTGAAGAATTTTTAAAATTTAAGGAAAAGAACGTTACATTGCTATTATTAAAAGTACTATTTTTTTAAATTTTAGTGTACAGGAAATTTTCAAGTATTCAATACCTAAATATATCTGCTGACTATAAAATAAATCTCCAGAAAAGAAATGGATATAATTATAATTACTAATTTCGCAGGAATATGGCCTTCGTCAGGTTTACCTTCCTGTAATACATACCTTTTCTTATCTCTTCTTAAGATTTCATCTATATAAATATTTATATAAAAATGACTAATAAATAAGATTTCATAATGTCAATGAAAAATAACATTATATAAGGCTAAATGTATTATAATTTACTTTTACATGCGTTTAAATATCTCACGGAAATTAATATAAATTCTTATCACTGAGTATAGTTTCTATCAAGCAAGGGTTCACCCTAAGTTTGTAAAATATATTTTCTCGGTTTTCAATATCGGTATATGTGTTATGTATTGAAAATCTGTAGCAATTACTCCACATATATCCAATCCTCTTATAACAAGATATCGTGACAACATTGTTTCCATGTACAAAGGAGCAGAATTTGTGGCATCCCTTCTACAAATGACATTCTAAATCCTCCCTCAATTTCCGTTTCGACATCTCATGGAACAGATTAACTGTTGAGTTGGGAGCTGAATACATATTACCTTATCAAATTTAATACTAAACCGTCATTTAAATTTCAATATAATATTGAACAATCCTCTGTTAATATGTCAGTAAATTATATGCAACTGTTATTGCACGAGACATTCTGAAATACTGTAGGAATACGAAGATATCTAAAGCTAATCTTGGAAACAGCAGGATCGAAAGATTGTCAACAGGGGTGGATTTTAATCATTTATCCTTCAGTTTGCTTAATGCAGATGCATATTATAGTTCACAGTTAGAATTATTCAATAAACTGTCTAATAAGATATATGGAAATTAAACAGTTGGAGGAAATAGATCCCCAAAAATTAGACAAGATTGCTCTAAATGAAGTGTTCATACCCTTCTCTTCTGCATAAAGATTCGGGCAAGTCCAGCCTGAATGTTCTGATTTGTATCTTCGGAATAGACCACTTTAGCGTTTCCTGATTCCTAATATAATGAAGAAAACGAATAAATATTTCAAAACTTTTTCTTCATCTATCCATGAGGTCAAAATTTGGAATGAAAAATCAATTATAGTAATAAAATTATATATCTTATTTCATTTATCTAAATTGCTGTGTTTGAAGTCGTTGCGTTTAGATGTATGCATGTGTATAGATAGACAAACGGTCAATTTGTGCACAAATTTAGTTATGCACTTAGATGCTAAAAACGTAAATCAAATTTTACCCATTTAGTTGCTTGTGTTTCGCATTTATCACGTCACTTGCATTCAAACAGGCAGATAGATACGCTTAATTTAATTTGAATTCTAGAAATATAAGAATATGTTGTTAAGGGAATATGTGTAATGCTAAAAGTATAAGAATATGGAGTTAAGACCACCCACCAAATTTGACTGACCTAAACCTAAAACTCAAAAGTTCAAATCTCTCTCTCTCTCTTTCTCTCTCTCTCTCTTTCTCTCTCTCTCTCTCTCTCTCTCTCTCTCTCTCTCTCTCT
>JAPMOR010077655.1:0-12339 GCA_026543865.1 Argiope aurantia
TTTGAGTCAGAATCTAAAAATTATAAAAAATTATGCACAATCAGGTATTTTTAGATGGAAGAATTATTGCTACTAAGTAGGAAACTCTATCTTAGATGCTATGCTCAAAAATATTTGTTTCATAATTGCTCAATAATTTATTTCACAAGAAACCATTTATGTGTACTTATATTTAAGGATAAAAAAAGATGAAATTCACATCACCTTTCATACTACTATAATAAGTTATTACTTATTCTTATGTATCAGAAATATCTCTAACATCAGTTAAAAACATGCAGTCTACACTGTCAGAAGCATGAAAATTATTTGATAGCATAACTGCAATATAGCAAAAAAGAAAAAAAAATTATGATAATAGCATTATTTGTGCAGTCTTGTGTTTAATCCATTACTAAAGATTTTTTTTTAAAGTTTGAAAATAAATATAACATTTGTAAGACATTCGCTTTAAATGGGGAGGAGCGAGCTTATGAAAACCAACTCCAAAAAAAAGCGCTTGCATTGTGTATTTTATACTTTTATAAGTTACCGGCAGAAAACAGCAAAGCTGTCATAAGACACAAAATCAATGAATACACACCATTTTATTGAAATTTATACCTTGGAAAGGCATGATATGTATTACACACGATGCAGAACTACTCCTCACTGCTTGCTAGTAGAATTTCCTATGTTTAAAAAAAAAACATGAACCTGAAGAAACACAGCAAACAAGAGATAACATAAAAAAACAAAAACAAAATCAAGCACAGATACTTTTTAGTGCAATTTTTCAAGCAACTTCTCGTGCTTCGACAGTTCAAAGTGAAAGAAGAAATTAAAAAGTGGCACAGTTGCTTGCCCCTTTGTATATATGAAGAAAAAAGTCCTTTTCGTTGCCATGAATGTGTTATCGTCGTCCAATAGGAGACCTGGGTGTTATGTATTTATAAAGAGAACTTTGGAGGAAGAAGACACGACGGCTCTTTGTGCATTGGTTATTATTTTTAAACTATGGAAGAGAAGGATGTTCTTTTTCTTTTTTTCTATTCTTTGCCCTCTCATTTCTGTTTTTGCCTGCCATCCTGCAGTGTAATGGTTGTTTCTGAGAGTTATGTAAATTTTATTGGTGCAAATATATTGAAATGATAATACAATATAAGAATCTGTGTCCCTTGCTTTGTAACACTTACATTCGGTGTCTGAATTACATAGAGACAAATCATTACACCATCATGACATACATTATAATCAGTGTCAACTCAAGTGGCAATGCAGAGGAAATTCTAAAATTCATCTTTTTATCCAATTAAATATATATGAATTTAGCTTCCTGTATTTAAAAATAACAGATGGATTTTAGAAAAATTTGATTTTAAAAATTCTCGCTCTATGTTAATAAAATTCTATAATTTAAATATAAGCGAGGTAATAAATTTTTTAAATTCATTCAACATATTTTTAAAGTATAGAATCGATGCTAATAATATTCTACAATTTAAACATTATCCATGTAAGAAAATTCAATAATTTAAATTTAATAATTTCAAGTAAATCTTCCTGCAAATATAAAACACAAAGAAAATCGCCCTCTGCATTTTATGTACTATCATCTTGAGTTATCATTGATAATCGCCATATCATTCACTATATTTTATTTTACGTTCATCAGCATTTTGAAGCAAAGCATTAAATTGAATAGTATGATTTCATTGAAAACTATCTTTACCAAATTATTTTCACATATACAAGTAGATTTTATTCATTACATTTTAAATTTTTTTGGAGGAGATAATGTAACGATATAACACTTATAATCAACACTAATTAGTAATTTAAAAAATCAATGAAATATTTTTGATTTAATTAACAAATAAAATTTTTATAGCAGCAAATTCTGAAATTTATCATAGTTTTTTTTATAAATGTCAAGAATATCACCAAATCATTTCCAATATAGTATTGAGCATTACATTTTCATAGGCAAATCAAACATATAACAACAAAGTTGAAGGATCCATAAAGCAGAATCAATATCCCACAATGAAAATAAGGCAAATTATAAGCAAATAAGAGACAAATTAAAATTTAAAAAGGAAATATTATTTCGGCGTAATTATCAACAAGATATCTATACATATTTACAAAATTCACTAATAATGCAAAAAAAAAATGTTGAAATGATGATGCACTATGTTAATCTAAATAACAAAATGAAACTTTTATTTTGGATAGTGTATTTTTCAGCATAATATATTTTAATAACAATAATACAGCATATTTTTATGAAATTTGGCGAATTCGTTGACTGATATAATATCTAATAAGAAAAACTCCCAAGCAAATATGCGGGCTATATAGATTGATATAATATAATACATTACATCATACAACATTACCATCGTTCGTTTGATCATACATAAGATTCATCGGTAGAGGAAAGTCTAAAACAGAACTCACAATTATTATACTTTTCTCATGGATGATGAACTTTCATACAGATCAGATTAAAATGATCCAAACCACTTCTTATCGAACATTTAAAAAATACATTATAAATGAAGAGATTGACGTTCTTTAAGAAGTGGTAAACCCGCAGAAATCCGTCTTTTTCGGACACTTGTGGATGCTGTGAGATGAAAGTATAGAATTTTGAAATCATACCTACATCCCAATACGATATTTCATACTGAAGTCTTCATACCTTTCAAAGATGATATTGGCCCTAATTTTTTTTATTATGAACTATTGCGCTAAACAACATATAGCTAATTTAGTCGACGTCTTTCAGGAAAACGATAGTGCCCCCAGTCCTAAACCTGAGATTTAAATCCAAGCCCTATTCAGCATATATTATGATAAGCTTTTGCGCAGACTGTTTCATATCGCCTTCCTTAAATTCATCCAAAAGAAGGGAGTCGAGTATGACTAAAACTCATAATAAACTTTTCATCTATGAATTCAAAACATGAGAACTTTAGAAATCACTATATACTCTATGAACCGTTTTTTAGCAAATACTCCTGTTTTAGATTTGTATTAATGAATCTCCCCTACGTTCAAGCATTTACTAAAGGATCATACACGTAAAGACTTGATTAATTTTTCTATTACATCAATGAGTAATACATATGTAATTTCATTAAAATATGTGAAATGATTCAAATCAGCCAAAAATGTAAATTCTTTATCATTTTAATTATCAGTGTTATGTAAAGGTAAAAATTTTCCAATATTTCACAGAATTATTATTATTTTTTATTGTAATTACTTAAATGCCAGTAACCTGGCATCAGCAGAGAAATGGTCATCCAATCATGATTCAGAATTACGAAATGCATCCCAAAATACGTTTTGCTTCAAGGTAAAACAAGGTAAGTATAATTAAAAGTTAAAAAAAACAAAGGAAGAATTAGCATACTCTTTTGATATCAACACTCGAAATCTAGTCAAATGTTTAGAATGTATATTGCAATTTGCATTTTATTTTAAATAAGCAAAATAATTACAAACTATTTCTACTAGCTATTTACTGATTACTAAGCCTTTTGTTTCGGATATCCAAGAAACTTAATAATATAATAAATTATTTCGGCAATTAATATCTTCTGCCTCTCACTAGAAACTTATGATTGAGAACAACTTCCACTAATTTTTTATAAAATTTTTAAGAAAGAATTAATTCCGATAGAAAATCAATAGAACATATCAAACAAACATTCCAGATATGGTGAATCTTCTAAAATTTCTGTAAATTATAATTGGAAGCTATTAATATTTTACAAAGGATAATGATATAAATCAGTAAGAACATCTATTAATGTTTTCTTTTAAATGGCGTGAGCGTATTCTTCTTAATCAATTCATCGTATTCTTCTATATAACTGAAGTTTCCAGTATAGCTTATCTTGTTCCCAATATAACTGAACTGAGTAATGAAAGAGTGACCTAAGAAAATAGTACGCATCAAAGTAGCATTTATTCTAAATTTTTCAGCTTGACTGCGAACTTCATATTCGGATCAACACTTTCTGTTCAATATGATTCATTTCTCGAAATGCATTATTAATATTTATTTTCTTATACTACATGAATGAAATACATCAATTTGCTATTGAACACAAACGAACGGTCAAATGAGCATCTAATTTCACTGATATTCATTTTGAAATATTGGAAAATTAAAGAAAAACAAAAAATATGTCAAAAGATAAGAAGAAAAAACACAGTTTTTTGCTTAAGAATTTATGGCATTGCTAGATAATGATA
This sequence comes from Argiope aurantia, assembly GCA_026543865.1. Taxonomy (NCBI): domain Eukaryota; kingdom Metazoa; phylum Arthropoda; class Arachnida; order Araneae; family Araneidae; genus Argiope; species Argiope aurantia. The sequence goes on from JAPMOR010077655.1 coordinate 4,252, forward strand.
TGTGAGTGTTTAGGATAATAGTTCATTTTCAATCATTTAATTTTGTCAATAATATGCATCACCACTTTGCTTTAATTCTTACGCGACGGCAATTAAAACAGATTCATGCTAAGAATTGTTCAAGTACTTCGTTTCCCACTTATTTTTAAACCATTTTCCATCATTATATGCCAGACATCTCTTTTTTCATCACTTTGAATAATTAAATTTAATGCACTATATATAAAATCTTTAATATATAATAATGATAAACAAAAAAAGGGTAATAAGAATTTCCTTTTTTTATAATTTTGATTGTAAATAATTTAATATCACTAAATAAAAAGTTTTGCAAGATAAGTGCATTCAATATTTGCTTACATGGCTCTTCTAAGTTGTAAAAATGATTTTTTACTTAATCATTTATTATGCAATGGGATGATTTTCGGTATTTCAGACTCACGAACTCAGGCAAAAATATTAAAAGAAGCCACTCAACTAAACAGTTAAAAACTCTTTGGGTTTTGAAAGATATTCAAAACTATTCAATGAATCTATAAAATGCATTTTATACCAATAATATAAACTAAAAATAGTTAAATAGTTAATTAAAGGGGTAAGCATTAAATTTCCTTTTGGAAATAAAATTGAAATTCCACACTGAACTCTAATATAATTCTAAATCTCAAAAGCTCGAAACCAGATTATATATTTTTGATCACGGATTTTAACATTTGTGATTTATTTAAAATTTGAAAGAATATATAGTCATTTTTAAAAAAATATGCTTGCAATTTATAAATGCATCTTCACTATTGTACAAAACTCCTAAAAGCGAACGAATCTAATAGTTTCTAGCCAAATTATTATTAGTATGTCATTAAAAATTATAGCATTAATCATTATTAGTAAAATGTAAGACACAATAATCAATTCATATGAAATCATTAAAACATCACGAAAGAAACCGCTGTCTATATCAAAATAAAAGCTATCTTTGCTTTAAACTTTTGCAAAAAATAGAATAGATTTCAAAATTAAATCTAGGCAAACGAATGAAAAATGTAATTAAAGTTAAATTAATATAAAAGAATTTTATGAGAGGCATAAAACTCTCCATTAAAAAAATAAGAGATACTCAAAATTTAAGTTGTTAATGAAAGTAAGCTTGAATCTTTACAAAAACAAACATTCTAAACAAAAAATCAAATCAAAGAATCAAAACAGTAAAGGAACTTAAGGATTAAATTTAATTACCCTTAATTTTAGACTTTTAATACATTTATTTCGATAATAAAATAACATTTTAACCGAAGTAAAAATTTTACTCATGTATTAGGCACGCAAACCTTCTCGAAGAGTATAAATACATATTTTTTTATTATACCGAAATCAACATTTTTCAATAATAATTTTTTACCTGCTGTTTTCTTGATTTCGTAATTATAATGTTTCCCGATTACGCAACAATTTTTCAATAAAACCTTAATTTTATTATAATTTAAAAGTTACCTCATTAATGATGCCAATTTTATCGTTATGGTATTCTTTTTCCTTTTTTAAAAAGGAACTGATATTTATAACGACAAAAATACATAAAAAATGCTATTATAATGTCATCAAACCTAACAGTGAGCTTGTAACAGACAAAGCAGCATCGCATGGCTGAGAGGCATGAATCAGAGAAACAGTATTTTGAATTCTCTCAACTGTTGTTGTTATTATTAAAATAAAGTAACCGATTATTATGACTGGTACTATTAAAATAAATGACCGATGTGTTTTAACAATGGAATACTCAATGCTATCGAACTTTTCTAACTTTCCTCCAATCGAAACTCGAAACAGAGCACTTTTAATCCGAAATTCCCGACATGCAACTTTATCTCAAGTTGTATTGAATTCAAACTTCTATCTGTGGTACATCTTGTTGCCTTAATGCCGTTGTAGTGAACAAACAATGCCATACTTTCACTCATGATAGCAAACATATAACATTGTCTCAAGTACTCGGCTAGATGTGCCAGTTCAAATAAAGGCCATCACCGGACATGTAGCATCAAATTGCCAAAGTATCTTACACTTTTTCTTAGTCCAAATGGCTTAAATGATAATTACAATTGAATAACAGATTTTCTATTTAATGGATTGTAAATGGGGAAGTGTAAATAATAACAGAATTTATGAATAAATAATATAATTTCCTTTTAACTTTACTACTAATACGCAAGTAAATAAATGCATTATTTAACCAGTGTAAATAATCTCCCGTAACTTATTTAAAACTCCTACAATAAAGGTGTTATCCGTCCTCCCCGTTTAGAATTACACACGATTCCTTAGAATTTTATTTTCAAAGAAGCTGACATATAGTTGTGTGCTTCGGTATAGTACATAATATCTGCACTTGGGATAAAATGGAGGACACTGGGGAACAATAATAAGGAAATTTCAATCACCGACGAATTGTGGGACAATTAATCTCTAACTGGTGATTAATACACAAGTACCATAAAGTATTTTTCAAATGTGTTTTGGACGCCTGTTTCAGAAGTGATTGAAACCGAAATTTCTCTTAGAGCAACAGTTATAACCATAAGATCATACCAAATTTCATTTACTTAAGTCATTGTGGTTTTGAGTGATTACTTTTTATATGCATACGAAGTACAGGAGTCGACTTTTGAGAGATTCGGCACAAACTTTTATAAAACTTTACATGTAAAACTGTGAACTAAATTTCATTAACCTAAGCTATTACTTTCTCGAATTATTGTGGTATATATACATACATAAATAAAAAAGGTCAAGCTTTGAAGAAGTCGGTCTTTTATTTGATATGTATCTACATTTTAGATGCTTAATATGGGTATCAAATTTTATCTGCCTTTATAGTTCTAACTATCCTGTTCATTTTTACTCAGACAGCAAAATAAAACAAAACAAAAGATTTCAAATATACTACTTTTTATTCTTTAGCACATGAAGGATACAAAAAGAAACATAGTAATTGTCAAAAAACTCGAACTGGAGATATGGATGAATTTGCATGTTCAAGAAGTAACGAGTCCGAAAAATACATTTCTGATGTCTGTGAACATCATTACTAAAAATCGCTTCAAGTAAGAAGGATGAAATTTAGTATGTGATCTTTACACCAAATCAGCAGATTAGATTGTATTTCTTCTATTAGATTGTAAACGGTATATATATGCATGAAATTTGCCTATCTGTCTGTCCTACTACAAATGAATTTGAATTACAAAAGTTAGACAGCTAGATGGATAAAATTTGTGCCACTATTTACCATACAAGTATAGATCCATATTACATTTTGAAACAAATAATTCAAAGAGACGACTATCTATTGGTTTGTACATTCCAATGGTTTAAACTCCATTTCTCAAAAATCTAATATTTTAAATATATATGAAATTTGACATGTGATCATAGTACTGAAATTGTAGTTCTTTATCCGAATTTGATTTCAATTTGTCGGAAAAGAGTCGTCCAAAATGCATTCCCGGTCTTCTTTTTTTTTTTTACTACTGAAGCGCTCTAGAAAATAAAAATCCTGTGCCCTTTGGCGATCACTGCTTTGCCTAACGTCCACAATTTTTAAGCGGAGAAAAGGGAAATAACAACTTTATTAAGGTCTATGTCAAAAAAAGTTTCAAGGAGACCATTTTCGATGGGGTTTTTTTTTGTTGAAAATATAAAAAAGAAAATCATAAATGGGCTTAGAAATGAACTATTTTAAATGCTAATAGAGATTATCTCAAATTTGTTCAGAATTAAAATTTGAATGTAAGGATGTACAAAATCTCATTGATATAGTAAATTGTATTTTTGAGCAATCGTATTCTAATATAGACATGCATAGACTCAAATATAGTTTCAAAAATGTTTTCTTTAAACTCAGAGCTTTACATTGTAGATTTGGGTCTAAAATCTCTAATGCCGTAACGCTATACACATTTTATTCTGTGAGAACGCGAAAGTTCTGAAGTGCATAGGAAAATCATGATAATCTTATGAGTTTTAAATGAAAATGCAAATCATTTGATGAAGTGGATAACTTTATTGTTTTGAATGACCTACTCAGCAGCTAAATCAGGGTCCCTCCTATCAAGGCTTTTAAATAAACTACAGAGGAAGATGAAATTAAATCACGCTGTGGTCAAAAGATTACATAGTCAATTAGAATACATGAAAATTAAACACAACAAATATTTGGTATTCTTCATATCCTTTGCGTTAATTTAAAATTAAAAAGGTATAACGTGTGCATTAAACACAATCATTAATCTAACGCTCTCATTTCATAAAACTGCCACCGTGGCAAGCACTTATTTGCATTTCATTTATGAACAGACTGGGAAACTTCAAAATACTGCTGTAATATTTGTAGTAGCATGATTAAGTTGGGGTTTGGTTTGGAAATCAAATTATATTTCAATAAAAAGGAACAATAAACGTTAATACAACACTTCATTGTTAAATAGCTCACACAAAAGAACTTAAGACCCCGTAAAAATGATAATAGCAGTGATGTTAAACTTTGAAATACGTCGTGAGAAAGCCACGATCTACATTTTGTTAATATGTGGCATGGTAATTATTCTGCCCATGAAACATATCAGGCCTTTATGGATCTTCTAATTTGGTTTGGGCGGCATAGGAAGTATGTATATGTTTTTCTTTTGTACAATGACTAGAGAAATCATAATTCCTGATGAAGGCAAGGTTAGTAGTACCAGAAATTATATGTTTGTGATAGAAATAAAATATAGAATGTGATAATTAATTTGACGATGAAATTCTGCAACCCTGCCGAGTAGATAAAAACTTAATGAGGAAATTTGGGTGTTGGCAGGAAATATAGAAGATTTCAATTTTGATTCTGTACTTGCATTATTAAGTCTTTAGTCTTGTCAATAACAATGTTATTAATAACTTTTTTATGTAAGCAAGGTAAGAGTAAAATTCAGATTAGCATAATATCATTAAATTTTACTTCTTATAATATAAAAGAACAAGGAAATGTATCTTTACGGGCTTAATATTTTTCTTAATTTATGTTACTTAATTTGATTCATCGATTCTATTTATTAATTGTATTGAAATATTTTTAAAGAATCTCTTTACAAATGCAACGCAAAGCAAAATCTTTACCAGATAAACAATTTTATGAAATACCCAGCTAAAACAACAATGATTTTATGATTTAACAAAGACTTAATTGGTTTATTTAGTATAAATCATCTAAAACTGAGACAAAGAGAGTTGAAACTCGGTAATTTTCCACCAAATTTGAAGTCAAAACCAGGATATTAGTAGGCCCAAATTTTTTCAGATGCCTTTAACTATTGTTAAGCCCAATTTCCAGTAGAAAAATGATTTTCTTGACGTAGAAACATAAAATCTAAGTCCTAGAAAATAAAATCTGCTGTGTCCACTATGGTGTCTAGCAAAATTAGAGATACCTAAGATATTCCTTTTTTCTAATGCCTACAGCAATAATCTGATATCAAGCTGTACTATTTCGAATACATGAATATGTGACCTTTGTTGTCACCTTTTTTAGACAATTTCACGTCTATCTTCACACAATATGTTGCAGAACGTTCTTTATTTCACATATTGTTATTCTCTAGTACAAGTATTTCTTTCGGGTCTACGATTTTCTAATTAATACTTACGTCATTCCTATTAACTTGTGAAATATATTTATTTGTTTTCCTATCTACTAAACTGGAAGTATAAGATCATATAATTATAAGGATCAACTGATTTCCTAGGAAAAACTGATCAGTTTTTTTTCGATTTCAACTACATCTGTTATACCTAATCGGAAATTTATTACTACTTAAAATAATGCATTTTTATACTTCAGGTTGTGATAGAAATTAAGAAAATAGTATTTTAGTAACTCATTTATATAGTTATTTGATATGCGCATAATATGAAATTCCCTGAAAATGTCCAACTGAATGATGTAATATTTGCATAGGAAACGTAACCATGAGTTTCACTATAATCTAACTTAAGTTATTTGATCCGATGGTATTACTTTCTTAAATCTTAAGTAAAACGTAAAGATTTCAGGAAAAAAATTATACGATAATTGATTTGTTATCGTTAAAAGAATATATTTTTAAAATTTTAAGTTGGGGCAAAAATCTGTGACATATTATTTCCACAAGATAACCATAAGAAAACGGCAATGTTTAACTTAATTTCTATCTAATTTAAATTATATCAGAAGTCCCTAAAAAATGATCCAAATACCCATCCCTACGCTTCAAAACATAGATGTGACAAATTTAATAATTTTCAAACAGCCAATGAATACTATTAATTATCATTTCTATACGAAGCCTGATTTTGAATTGTGATTGTATAGAAAGAATAGCGTCCAAGTTACTATCGATATTACCAATCCACAAATTCAATATATTATAGATCATAGGTTTCCAAAGTGGTCCAGGTGGACCCCCAGGGGTTCATAAGAGACCACACGGGGGTCCACGTAGACGTGAAAAAAAACAGGGGTTCACAAGTTGTAAGTGGGGGTCCACGAAAATTTTTTTCATTTTCATAATAAAGAACAAAAATTTTGGCTTGGATTTACCTATCAACGTAGGCAGGTAGCATCATTCACTAGGTAGGCACTTAAAAATATTCGCGACTCAGTTCAAACACAGAATTGAATAGAACAATAGATAATAGTACAAGTGTACACCACATGTCGAGACTTGCAAAGTGCCGCCCGTGTGCTCGCACGTCCGGTAATTTATCAATCATATTATATTTGTTTTACTATTTGAGTGTAGTAGGTAGTTATGTAGTAAAAATTAAATACTAAAGATTATGCAAAACAACAACATAAAAGAACAAAAAGCCAGGGAAGATTAAACTTTAGGTACCTAGGTACTTTTTTGTTTAAAAATATTTATTTACGCGACGACGGCGATTAATTAAAAGAGCGGTGTTTCCTCGGGCATTTTTTTATTGCAATAATTCTATTCTGTTTTGTTATAATAGCCATATTCTGGTAAAATCGCCTCAAAAACAAACATTTTTTTTTTTTTTTTACAGGTCACAACTGATACGGAAAATGGCTGAATCTAAGAAGAAATGTCGAAAATAATGAAGATTTCCAACGACTACTCTTACATACTGAAGTACGCTGGTTGTCGAAAGGTGCATGCTTATCGAGATTTTACTCACTTTTCGAATCCGGGATCGAGTGTCTGGAAACTAAAGCACCAGATTTAAAAGAAAATCTGATCAAATATAAAGCGGACATTGCGTACTTAACAGATGACGTTAACGTCGATAACGTTAACTTGCAATTACAAGTGGACAGCTTTAATTTAATAAAAACAAAGGGTGTAATTTCGGCTTTTCTTGGTAAATTGAAATTAATGAAGCAAAATATTAGTCGGCGCGAATTCTCCCAGTTTCCGCACTTGTCACAGATAGAATGTCTTGATGAGGATATTGAGACATACAATCAACATTTAAATACCCTGCATGATTACTTCAAAAATAGATTTGAATATATTCTGACGATGGAAATACCACCATGGATCATAACCACATTCGATGAAACGGAAGAGGCGAATGTGGTATTACAAGAGGAGCTGCTTGAGCTCAGCACCAACTAGGAACTGAAGGTGAAATTTAAAAAAGGCTATCAAGCATTTTGGCTGCAGGCAGAAATCCCCGAAAAATATCCTGGGATGTGGGAAATTTCAAGAAAATTTTTGATAGCATTTCCTTCGTCATATCATGTTGAAAGAAGTACCGTTATCAACCTGTTAATAAAAAAAAAAGGAGCAGATTGAACATCACAGAACGGGGAGATTTGAGATTACTTCTTACAAAACTGAAGCCAAATATTGATAATTTGCTGTTAATTCATCAAGTACATCCGTCTCATTAAAAATATGACTATTTTTTATTGTTGATTTACATTTCAGAGTTCATTGTTGATTTTTTTTTCAATTGTTAATTGTTTGTAATAATAAATGTTTATAATTTTGTATAACCACAAGTATTATTTTAATAAATAGGACACAAGAAAATGTGCTACTTTTTTTT
>JAPMOR010077680.1:0-24593 GCA_026543865.1 Argiope aurantia
ATAAATTTAAAAAACAAAAATATTAAATATAGATTCATAAGTAAAAAAATAAAGCCAAAAGCGTGACTTGGAACGAGGACTCGCAATGCATATATCATTCATGTTGTTCTGACCTGCCACTCATGTTTCATCGCACTACACACACTTCGAAGCGAAAGTCGAATATATTTATTCTAATAGTTAGTTATAAAAAATGTTTTTTTTCCGTGTAAAATCGTTTTTTTTTTTCAGGAAAGACACCTATATAAATAAACGTAAAAAGCAAAATCTTATCTAAATATAAAATTTGATCAAAATCGTTAGAGCCGTTTCCGAGATACACGAAATAAATTTATATATATAAAAAAATTGCTAGTTTAATATTATAACATAACTTCAGGAATATGATTGGTTTGCAATCTCTCAGAAGGTATTTTAACTACATGCTTTGTGCATGATGTATTTTAATATATTTCGTAGGTCAATACTATAATGTAGTTTCCATTTAGTATAGTATAAGATTTAATGTATTTGTTCTTAAAATGTTGCATTTTTATAACATATTTTGTTAGGCAATGTGGATTAAAATAGTCTTTTGTAGTTTGAAGTATAAGAATTCATCTGAATAGGCATCGAATGGACACATTGAAACAAATTAGACAGTAGTTTTGTTTCTATGCTGTTCGTTAATAAAAATCACACATTAAAAGTATTTCCACAATTTGCATTACAGTAATTATCATTGATAATGAGAAGTGCCAAGTAACAAAAGAAACGAGTATCTATAGGTAGAATGATAACCAGGAATGGATCAGACTTCAAATGTCAAGGCAATTGACTAGTGGCTTCGATCATCAAAAGATATATGCATTACCTTCTGAATTGGGTGAAAGGCTTTCAGTTATGTAATAAGCATTGGGAGAATCGAAAACGACTGCAAAATTTAGTTGCTTTACCTATTGAAGTTTTAAATTATCATCAGAAATTAGTTTGAAAATTAGTTGTCAGATTTTCTTCCATTGTTCAAAGCTGAAGAAGGATTCTGCTTTATATTTATGTACTTTTTTAGACTTAGTGCCGCAAGATTTGGAAGATAGATGAATCACATATTTACATTTTTAATAGCGTTTGATGTCACACGATTGAGCTTTACTACAAAAATTCATGTATAGAATGAACAGGACAAAGCAATTATTGAACCACAGATTTAATATCTGTCAATTTCACTGTATTATGGATATGGAATTATAATCAAACGGTTTATATGGATTTAAGTATTACCAACATCCCCGGCGAACCAGCTGTCGTCAAAGGCAACTAATAAATAAAAATGTCAACTACAGGATGCAGCAGAAAAATCCGGACAAACAATTTTTAATATAAAAAAATAAATTAATTAACAAATGTAATAAATAATAAGAGTAGACTTTTATTAATAAATAAATTTAATTGGTCTCAAAATGGCCAGCTTTTGAAGGATGCAAAGGCTCAAATGCTTATTGAAATTTTCAGCAATGGGTCGCAAGTCTGCTATCTTTAATCTATCCCATTCCCACCGAAGCGATTGGTTTAGAGTTAGTTAAGCCAGTTATATTAGGTTCTAGTTTTAAAGCAACACCAGGACTATTTTGGGATGGACCTCGTAATTTTAAATCGAGGTCAGATGGCGAGAACGGCATCTGAACTGGCTCCCCCTCTCCAAACTTCCACGCCACACCAGGAGTAGGATGTTTGGCCCCGACGGATTTAATGTACACCAGACCCGCTTACACGACGGTTCTTCGGTAGAATCGATGAAACCCTCTGTTCGAACCTGAAGCACTCTGGTTCCAAAGCCGATCTTACCAGCAGGCCACTGCGGGCTTACTTGCTTTAGAAAGTCCAAACTTTTGAATGGGTTAACGCAAATCCTATATTACAAGAGGGGCCATACACTGCAATCCAAGGGGTTGAGATTCGGCGAGTATTGTGCCCACTATCTAGATAATATATTGGCTCTGTCCAGTCCTAATATAAGTCCAGAAAAGACGCCTTGCACCACTCTTGTGTATTTTCGGATTGTGAGCTGATACGGAGTCTTGTTGAAACGTTCAGTTTACATTGTCGAAGTGCCTTTTGGCCCAACGAAGTACAGCAGATTTTTCCGCAGGTACATTTTTTGATTTATTTTAGCAACCTCATCCACAAAAACAATAGGTGTTTGGCCGCTTGCCAAAATGCCGCCTCGAACCATGACCGACTTTGGATGTTGGCGATGTTCAACAATTGCCGAGGTGCGTGGAGCGTCTACAAATCAAATTATTCGTTCTGGTAGTTATGAGCTCGTTGGGTGGTTAAGAGGTTCTCATTAATGAAAAGGAATGTCCCCCAGCGCTGACTTGCGGCCCGTTTCAAAAGTGTTCAGCCTCTTTTTTTTCAGTGAGATGCAGAATTTTTTGGAACTTGTAAAGCTTCAGTCTCTGTTTTTGTCATCCTCTGTGCGATCTTTCTCATGGAAACTCTCGGATTTTGTTGAACTAGCTTTTGGGTGGTTTTACGGTTATTGAACAAGTTCACCGTAAGTTTTAGTCCACTTCCTGGACGCCGACCGTCATTGCCAAGATCTTTCGAACGACAAACTGCATCAGACACCGTTTGCTGGGACACATTAAGCAAACGAATGATTTCACATTAACATTTTTCTTGCTTAAACAACTCCAAAAAAGCAGATCTTTTGCTTGATATTGTAGAAAAACCCCAAAAATATTACATAAACTAAGAAAAATGTTATAAAATATTTTATAATTGGAATGATAAACAAAAAAAAGGAACAAAAATGTAAAAGAAATTAGTTAACTTCTATTCTATGAAGTAATAACTTTGTCCGAGTTTTGTTGCAGTATACTGTACAAAAAATTTATTTTTAATAAACCGGAACCAATTTTGAAAACACGAAAAAAAATCCTAAGAATGTTTTTAAATTTAAAAGATATATGATTTTTATTTGAATTTCAAATGTATAGTATCAAAGTATAGTATAGTTCAAATATATCTAAATGTAATGTATAAATCAAATAATTGCAAAAAATTAAATAAGTATTATAATATAAAGGAATTTTTATAATAATATACTTTATAATTTTACATATTATAATATCAAGTGTTATAATAAAATAAAAAGCCTAAGAACCTCAATATATGTGGATACGTTGGAGACTGATTATTATTGCCTATTTTGCAATCCGACCATTAGAGGCATTTTTAGCCGTGGCTTCAACGTCATACATATTTTATAATTTAATATCTTATAATATCAAGTGTCATAATAAAATTAAAAAAAAACTTAAGAGCCTCAATTTTTGTGGATCCATAGGCGATTGATTATTATTGCCCATCTTGCAATCCGATCATGGAAGGCCATTGCTTAGCTGTGTCATCTACATCATACATGATTTACTATAATTTAACTTATTAATTTTATTAAATTTTAATTTACTTAAAATTTCATACATTGTAATATCAAGTGTTATAATGAAATAAAATTCTAAGGACCTCAATTGCTGTGTATCAGTAGGCGATTGATTTTTATCGCCCATTTTGCAATCCTACACTGAGAGGTCATTGCTTACCCGTGGAATCTACGCCTAAACCTACTAGATAAGTGATGAACAAAATACCTTTTCTCAATCAATTTCCTCCTGATACTTTTTAACTGATATATGAAACAGAATTGTAAGCATGTCTTAAATTTACGAATAAAAGTTACCAAATCATCAAATCCATCTTTCTCTAACCAAACAAAGTTTCCCAATTGAAATTCCCCGTCCAAAGCTAAATTTGAGTATGTTTAATTCCAGACAACATCTTCTTTTTTTGTACAAAGAAAACCTCTAATAGAAAACTCTCCTAAGGCGAGTGGGTAAATATTACCAACCAAAATCGATTCTCAGAACGTCGTTTAAATTTCTTTTCTTTCGAAAAATTCTCTCCCCCTTCGCAAAAATGTCTCTGTCACCGCAAAATTTGTGCGTCGGAAACTCCATATGCAATTTTCCCGGTGGAGGAACTCAAATATTTGACTTATAGGAGAAGTCGACTTCGCAAACAATCTAACTTCCATCTTTTTCTTATTACCTCCCGTACATGTGTTCGACACTGCGATACGTTGCGGAGATTTTTTAACTTTTTTTTCTTTTTCACCCTCTTTTTTTCTTCTTTCTTCCTTACCTTTTCAATCCTTTCCCCATTTTTGCGTCTTATTTATATAGACAGGTGCTTTACATCCCGAGCTTTGCGGCTGTCTTTTGTACAGCGGGAGATTTCCGACGGGTTTAGGAAAGTGGGGATAGACAGGGAGAGATAGGGGGTGATTACAAATCTAGTGGTAAAGGACAATGCGTTAGGGATTAGGTGAGGGGTTATTTGCATATTTAGTAAGATTTTGCTTCCGTTTAGTACAGGGTGAATAGGTCAAATCGGTCTTGGGCCGATTTGACCTATTACTTCTAGTAGGGTCAGAATGCAATCACTTTTGGTTTAGTTCAGTTTAGAAACATAATTACAATAGGCAGGTAGGCACGGAGTCATGGGTGCCATTCAGCAGTTTCCTTTCATTGTCACTCTTCATAAGTTTTATAATTCCAGTTTGTTTTCATTTCAGAGTTTGCGTTGCATCTTAATCCAGCTTGAAATCTGGCAATCCAGTTTTGATTTAAGTAGAATTATGTCCCGTTTATTTTAAGAAAAAGAATTTCCGCGTTAGGTATTCATCTCTTTGATTTACGGATCGCTTGATCAATTTCCTTTAACTTCATCTGTAAATATTCTGATCAATATCTGTCATCCACATACAAATAGCCTCATGAAACTCTGTCTTATGTTTTGCAAAGATAAACTGATTCTAAAAAGAAAGTAGATTTCCGAGTCATAACAGCTTAGTTTGGTTCAGTTTAGTCATATTAACGTCCCGTTTTCAAAGCAACAATAGAGCTATTTTGAACTTCATAATTATGAATGTCTTTGGAACGTCCTTATAATTATAAATCACTGTCAGATGCCGAGGATGACGCATGAGCTGGAGCCCCCTCCCCAAATTTCTACATCACACCAACGGGTTTGGCCCCGAAGGATTTAATGTGCACCAGACGCGCCTACACGACGGTTCTGCGGTGGAATCGGGTCTAGAATTGAAACTCTCCGGTTCCAAAGCCGAAACTTTACCACTAGGTCACCGCAGCGCAAGAGAGACATAGCAACATCCAAGCCAGAATCGGAAAGAAAACTAGCCACAGTACCCGAGGCCTGGTCTGTTTCCGTTTGTTTTATGTGTATCAAAGACAAACATTTGATATTCGAATTTTCTGTTCTATTAAATCCAATATTCAAAACCTAGTAAAAGAATTTTAACTAAAATGCAAACTTATCAAATGAAATGATTTCTTATTGAATAAACTCAAGCTAAAGAAATAGTAAAACAAAGCGCATCACCTACTTTCGGCACATTAAAATTTTTAAAGTATTAAATATCAGATAAAGTATGATAAACAGTTAAGAAAATTACAAAAAATTTTAAAGGCTGAGTATAAAATGCTTATTAAAATATAGCATATAACAAACTCAACTAAAACAACAACATAACAAAAGAAAAACTAAAAAAGTTTCGAAGAAAGTAACCTACTTTCAATAATGGTAAAGCATACAAGTGATATGTGTGATTAAACAGCGAAATAGGTTTAAATTTCGACAAAAAAGTGGAATTAATAAAAATTTTGCTCAAATTCACTTTGAAAAGTTGATTAAAAATCAGAAAAATTGCACTGTAAGAGAATTAGTATCGCTAAAAAGCTAATTTTTTTAAGATAAGGAAATAATAATTTTTGTGAATTTATTCTTTTCCAAAAGTTAAATATATTTTGTACTCTAAAGAGGACAAAACAGATGGTCCTCTTTAGACAGTTACAGTTTGTTCTCTTTAGAAGACATAGAAATATCTTAATAGCGTAGTTAATTTTTCCTGGAAAAAGAAACATGCGTGCCAAATTTTGTTGGAATCCTCAAGTAGTGTAAAATAGTATAAAATTCAAATGAAAGTATATTCAATTTTATTTATAAGTATCTATTTTATATATAAGTATTATTTGTAATCTTTATTACAAATAAAAATGGATGTGTGTGTAGGTATCTGTTGACATTTTACAGATGAGACCGTCTCAAATACAGTTAAGAAATTCTGCACGTAATATATACCTCGGGTAGTGGAAAACATGGAGCGACTTTGAAATTTTTTTGATTAATTAAAATTAATTTCCCCGATAATTTTTAAAAATATTATTGCCAAAAAATGAAATTCAAACCGCTTCATTCCGCTTCATAAGTTTTCATTGCTTCATAAAATATTTAATCATATCAATTTCTTCCAATTTTAAATACTAAAGAAAAAGAATTCCGATTAATACGAGGGTTGATCCAAAAACAGTTTACAAAGCAAAAGAAAAAGGCTTTATTAACAATAGACATAGGATACAAATGGTAATTAAGAGACATATATGGTGGTCACTTTTCAACATAATTACCACACATGTTGAGACATTTATCACACCCTGGATCAATTTGTTTAATCCGTCTTTGTAATAATCAGGTCCCTGATTATTGAGCCAGTTCTCGACACCTTTTTGAACATCACCGTCTGATATGAATCTTGTTTTGGATAAGTATTTATTCAATGCTGCTAAAAAGAAATAGTTAGTGGGAGCCAAATCGGGGCTGTATGGGAGGATGCCTCCAGACCTCCCACCTAAACGTTTCCCGCAACTCAGCCCGCTTCAAAAGAACGACACCATTTCGCCACCTATTGTCTACTCATTGCTTCGCTCTCGTACACTTCAACGATTTGTCTGTGAATGTCCGATGGGGACATAGAAATTCAATTCTTGGCCCATAGAAATTGTATCACGGCTATTAACTCTGTGCGAGACCCCTTCTCTAGACGTCTTGCCATTACTGTCGCTGTTTCAGGTCTCAGTACTAACACTATATGCTCGAACGACCGGTCTAAGACAACTAGCGCCATCTGTCTCCATTCTGGGTAACAATATTGCCATCAACAATTTCTACCTTCCAAAGTCTGCTGCTTGTAAACTTGTTTTTTGGATCACCCCTCGTATTTGTGTAGTTTATAAAACAAATAAAACCAGCAGGGCGAGTCACCCCAAAACTTTTTTTCATATTTTTTCATAAACTTCCTATGCCAATTAAGCCTTGCATGTCACTGGTGCACAACAGTTTCGTAACATTAACTTTTGGCGTGAATTTAGCATTTGTACTGAGTCTATCGTGCCATCCTTGGCGATTCTTATGAAGATTAACCACTGGCATGCCGTTAATAGCCTCCGAAAATCGAATTTTTTCTTGAAAAAAAGATATGACTGCATTTGTAATCACAAAAATCTATAACAAATCTGATACATTTAAGTCATTGCGTTTTTGAATTATTGTATTGTGGTGAAATGAATTGAGCGAAGATAGAACCTGGGACCTTGTGGTTCACAGCCTAATAACATGACCACAATACAAAAGCAATTGCTCGTGCAGCGTAGCTGTTAACTGGCTTATAAGCTTTCACCACAGTATCAACATGTTTCTGAAAGTACAGACCGATAGATACCCTTTCTTGAATCAACCCCTTCTTGAATTTGGCTCAAAATCTGACAGGTGTCTGCACTGTAGATGTTAAATCTGTGTACCGAATCTTCTCCATCTAGTTCTCGTTGTTTTATAGTTATCGTGTTAATTTATATTCAAACAACCGGACAGATGCACTTTTTCTGAACAGCTTTTACTCAAAACTTGATAGAAATCTACAAATTTGGTGTACCAAATTTCAACCGTCTAGATTAAAGCGTTTAGCCATAGATAGACAGACATTTTCCAATACTATACTTTCTCTGTAGTACGTATACGAGAAAGTAAAATGTGAAGTTACAATAGATGAAACAGTGATTTACGTATCCCTGTTACGTATCCCCCTTTTCACACTATCACGGGTATGAAGCTTTTTCTAAAAGCTCTGTAATTAAATATTTAACTAATTAATTGTAATTAAATATAACCGACATTCCTGGAGAATCAGCTGATCTCCAAAGGCGCAATGTGCATGTGTATTCTTTCAATTAATTCCTATCATTCATAATTTAATTCTTATGCCAAATTTGAATGAACTAAAAAGTGCCGCTTTATTGTTATGATGGCCGCGGTGGCCTCAAGGTAAGGTCTCGGCTTGTGAGCCGTAGTGTTTCAGGTTCGAGACCCGATTCCACTGAAGAACAGTCGTGCAAGGGGGTCTGTTGCAAATTAAATTAGTCAGAGCCAAACGTCTTCTAGCTGGTGTGGTGTGGAAAGGGGGGGGGGGTGCCAGTTCAGAAGTCTTCCTCGTCATCTGGCCGCGGTTCAGAATTACGAGGTATGTCCCAAAATAGCCCTAGTGTTGCTTTACAACGAGAAGTTAATATAACTAAACTAAACTAAACTTATTGTTATGAAATCCTTAGACTTTCAATTCAAATATTTTTATCGGGACTCGAGGATATCTAAAACGTGGAGGTTGGTTCAAATCCAAGGGGGGAATTTACAGCAGTTTTCTTTCTATGCAACCGTATACAAAGGAATAAATAAATAAATAAAAATAAAATTAATTAACTTTAACTTTTTGAGTGAAACGTCTTAGCAAAAATTATTTCAGGGTAAATTCATCTAGCTTTATTTTAATCTAAAATTTTCCCTTAATTACATTTCAGCATTAATGTTTACACCAGAAAATTGTCGGAGTGTGCATGTGTATAAATGCAGTCGTTGAAGAAGCAAATATTTTAATAAAATATACTTATAAATATATATAATAATATACTTTCACTATTTTGGAAGTGCATTTAAAAGTACACTTAGCTTCGCTGAAATACAAAATTTTAAATTTTAAAATGTCATAAAAATTATTTCTATGTAAAGTTATGTTCCCAAATTGCAAAGGAGACAACTTAAAATTTTTTATTAATTTTTATTGAAATATTCTAATTGGCATTTTAGAAAAATATTTCTTGTTGAACATTTAATGATTTAGAAGTAACCATAGACCAAACATGATTATTCTAAGTATTATGCCTTGTGGACAGTTTTGTACCATGCGTGCCATATCAGTAATTTACAGATAATATACCAGACTTTAGCATTTTCACTGAATCTGTCGTGTTATTCTTGGCGGGTTATTTGGCGCTTAATACGTAGCATGGTCATAGTATCCGAAAATCAAATTTGTGTTTTAGATGCGTTTTCTCAACCGATTGAAACAAAAATTTGACACAAAACTTCACTCGTAGTCACAAAATCGCATGCGAAATCTGATTTGTGTGTCATTCTGTTTGTGAATCATCGTGTTTACTTGTTGCTGAAACTACTGACTGACGGACAATTAACCGGAAGATGGATTTGGCACATATTTTGACAGGTGTCTACACTATAGATGTCAAGTCTTGTACCGAATTTTATTTTTGTACCTGTCTTCGTTTTCTAATTATCCTGTTAATTTATATTCGAACAGCCAGAAAGACGTACTTTCTCCGAACAGATTTTACTTAAAATTTGATAAAAATCAGTAAATTTGGTGCTAACTCCGAATACCAAATTTGAACAGTCTAGCTGAAATCATTTTTGAGTTACCCTTGTCACAGAAAGACAGAAGAACACTTTTCAAAAATGTGTTTTTCGAACTCAGGAACTTTTAAAACATGGTCATTCATCAAAATCTTCAGTTCGAATATTTCGACGATTATTATTTTTTATACTAAGTGTGCGTGAAAGTAAAAATAATAAGGAATATTCTGATAAAAATCATAATGAAAATTCTTTTCATCCTCACGATCATTACTTCATATTTGAACTGCATTACATATCCGGTATGCGTGCAACAGATTATCAAAATATTTTCTAGACATTGTTGGCAAAAGCAGAAAAAATGCTCTCATCGTCTGGGTCTAATTTCTCTCGTACGTTACTAAACTCAACTTCATCACATTTCCGTTGTAATTAATTAGCTGAGTCTCCATTGATTAATTAACGAAGAAATTCATTCGAGATTTGAAAATATTTTTCATTTTGTTTTCTTAGGGGAAAAAATTATCGAATGTATGTTACATCCCAAATTAATGTAGAATAATTAAATATGTTGATCAATGAAGGGTTTAGTTATCTTTGCATCTTTGATAGTTAATTATCTTCAGCAATCCTTTATACTCATTAATTTAGTAATTTTTTTTGAAGGTTTGAATTATGCGTTTCAAAATCCATATAACACAAAAAGGAAATTAGAGATTTCCAGACGACTCTTTATAATTGATAGATCATTAATTAGGTATACATTTTGTTGCGAAATTCTTAGCATAGCACCATGTAATCACGTGGAAAGTTTTAATAAAGGGATTCCAAAAGTTTTCGCATCTTTACAAACTTTAAAGAATTGTTGTTCTATTCATTACAAAAAATTAATATTTGAGAAAGATAATTTTTTAACCGGTTAACTGTTTTGACCTCTTCGGAAAATGCATTTCTAAATTGTGTTGCAAAAATTTAGTAATGACAAATAAACTCGTCATATACAGATTATGTCTATTATGAAATTATGTTGTAATGAAACGGCTTTTATTTTTTCATTGTAATAAACTCATTAATTTATTTACTTAAAATAACATACATTTTTTGCATATGAACGAAAAGAAACATAAAAAATTTATTTATTATTTTAATTTGTAGTTACAGAATGGTATTGAACAAAGAATGGTACAAAAGGATCCTCATCCCGGTTTTTGAATAGCTGAAACAACTTATGGTTGCCTAATTGCTTCTGGGATAACCAATACAACACAGCGATACATTTAAGAAAAACAATTCATATTATATGTGGGCTTTTTTGTGATAATAATTATTCATAATCTTTTATTTGTTCCTTTGAATTCGTCTTGAAATCAAAATATTTTAAACACCTTGAAATTTACGAATATGTTTGTAAAAAATTGTAATTCAAACTGCAAATTATCACTACTTATTATTCCTGACAAATAAACTTGTCATAACTCAAAATGTTCTACTTTTTCCATGCCGAGTATACTCGTCAAAAATCGTTAATAATATCTACAACTGTATCTTAACAATAATTCATTAAATTCTTTAAGACTATATAAAAACTTTTATTTGAAAAATTAATGATCAGAAAAAAAAAAGATGATATCTTTTAAAAATTTTCGTACACTTTTAAGAAATTTATACATATAAATGAATGTTATGGCGTTTCAATAAAATACGAGTTAGTAAACTATTCTGCAATAGTTTAAACAATAAATAGCTGTAATTTTAGCTTACAACAGCTTTTAAGCGTTTAATCAAAGAATGCACTAATTTTTTAGTTATTTCTGCATCACTGTTCTTCAATTTTTCAAATCATTATTGCTTCTAATTTGCCTTTTATATTAATTTTATACTGTCTTATATTCTAATTTCTAGTTCTCCCTAAAAACCGGGTGATTATATAAAAAGAAACTATCCCGATATATGGTACCGCAACTATCATACCATACACAGGGAAGTAATAAAAATTTAATTCAAGGTATTTTGAGGTATGCACTCAAGAATCGCATGAAAACAAAAGTTAATCTCTAACAGTTATAGTTACAGTTATAACATTTAAAAATTTCCAAAAGGCAACACCAATTTTTTTCATTGGAATATGTTCCCCATAGCAAGAAACAATAAATAGCTTTGGAACGGTATCTATAATACCAAATTCATCAGCGCTAGGCAGATGGCTGCATCTAGGCTAGAACATCATCTAGGCTAGAAACGGAAAACAACTGTGATGTACCTAACAGAGACTTTAGGTTCAACAGATTCCATGGTATGGTAAGTTCTTTGGTTCTAATCAACATCTGCCGCATGCAGAGTGTCATCGTTGTTGAAGTAGAAAATTTGTAAAACACAATAAAATGTGTTGTTTTTTGTTGCTTCTCTACTGTTATTGGTCGCCATGTAATGCTAATTTTATTGGATGTCATAAAACTTTTTTTTTCCAGAATCTTCTTCATGCAATTAAATTTAGTGCAAGCAGTTTTTCAAAATGCACATGTATCAAGTTTTTGCTTGAAGCAGCATGTTTCATTCATGAACTTGCAACGATATGGCATGCCGTATCACACTATAACATATTGTTGCAGAAAATCTGTCAAGTGAGTCTAGAGTGAAATGTCTGATAATTTTTCGAATAAAGGATAATTATTCTTTATTCCATAAGAAAATACGAAACATAGGTAATAAAACATAGCCAAAGTGTACTTTAAGACTGAATTTTCAGAAATCCGCACCATACAGGTAAACAGCAATACAGGAAATTAGCAACATTTAGCTCATATTGCAATTAAAGAACCTTATCAATACTGCAAAAGACAGAAATCCCACAGCTGAAAAAATTCATTTAAGCCTCTTCCTTATATAGATTTACCGACCAGATATCAAAAAGTCTAAAAATAATTACCAAATCTGGTGCTTTAATAGAAGTATTGCCTATATTCCTTTGCTTTCCAGAACTTTTATTTTTGTTGAATAAATCGAAAAAATATTCGCCAAATAGTCTCCAATATCAGGAGCCAATGGTTTGGTCTCCATTGAAAAGCTATTAAAATATCTGTAAAAATATCTTTCCTCACTATAGAACTAACTGTGCAGGAAAGCGATATTGCAGACAAGTAACTACACTGTACCATACTAAACAATGCAATGCTAAACTTTCCCTATCATACTGTATTATACAATGTAGTAACGTATTTTCCCCTTCCACACCATGCTATACAATACCTACGTCAGTACACCATACAATGTCCTACCTTCCTTACTATACATTACACTACTTCCCCATTCAGTATTACCATATCACACCTACCACACTGTATTATGCAATGTCAATACTCTTGGCTACCATACCATACTATGCAGTATCAAAATCAATGCACCATTCAATGCCCTACTTTCCTTAGCATATATTCCCCTACTTCGCCATACAAGAACACTACCATATTATGCAAAACTCTAATATTCTTTTAATTTTTTTCTATATGTTAGTTTTTTATTTTGTATACATTTTTATAAATATTTTTTTCATTCTTTTTCAGATGGCATCATGCAAATGTAACCAAAATTTAATTAAAAAAATCGATTACTTGATCCTGATTGTGAATTGTGATCCTGAAAAAACTGAATTGTGAATTTTTATAATAACGACGCAAGTGTGCAAAATAATTTAAAGATGAGAAACAGATTTAATAAGTTTAAAAGCATCTATATATTTATATACATTTTTCAACTTTTCCTTTTTTTTAAAGATGCTTCTGATTTTCATCTCGGTTCCGTACTATTCCAAGACAGTTTTTTGTTGACTCATAATCCGAAAAATGAATATATTTTGTTCATATTGAAAGAAAAAAAAAAGGAAGGAAGAAGTGAATTAATCATGATACAAACAAAATATCTCTCGCAGTTTGCAGGGAAGTATCTTTTTTCTGCAGTTCTGTGGTGGAAAAAAATGTGCGAACGTCTACAGGCGATTTTGGTTAACAACTTCATTTCCAATGTAAAAGGTGATTTCTGTCCTGATTATTACAGAAAATAAGCTTTTTTCAAAGACTGTTTTTCATAATCAAAAACGTTGACGTTTTCCCCACTTTTTAATTCAAATTAGAAAGCAGTAAAATTAAAAAAAAATTCCCATGACGATACAAAGAAGAAGAACAAACAACATTTCAAATACTTGTTGATAAAGGAAAAAAAATTTTTTTTTTGAAGTTTTTTGTAATTGTGTAAAAAAATTAATTCAAAATGGCGGAGAAAAGGTTCATAAAAGGGATTTTATTATTATTCTAATTAAATTCTGAATATAGTTAGAATTTAAAAAAATATTGATGACCTTATTTAAATAAATAGAACCTCAATAATGGAACTTTGGAATAAAATAAATTCATTAAGATGAAAAATCAAAAATTAATATGTTTTCATTCAAAAGGTTTTCTTAACTGCTTTCTTTATATTTTCCGAATACTATATATTATCGAATACAGTAGTATTAATCGACTAGAAAATGTTTATAAAGTCCCTATCGAGTATTAATTATTTTTGTAAGAATATTTGCTTTTATGTTTTTTAATAATTGGGATTTCAAACTTTTACATTTTAATGATGTAATATATGTCCTCTAATAAATATCGTATTTTGTATCATTCTCAAAAATATCCTGTTCTATTTTTTTTTAAAAGATGAAAACGGAAATTTCAGAGTTATCAGAAGATAATTAAGAAATATTGAATATTTTAAAAAGCAAAAGCATAATTAACGATTTTTAAATTACGGGCAGACGATATTTAAACAGAAACAATTGAAATCTTTATGTAATAGTTCATTACATATCTTAATGATGTAGTTTAATTTTCATGCTCTTTATATAAATTAACATTGTTCAAGGTCGTTAAAGTCATGTTTATTTGAAGGTGTCAGAATTTTGAAATATTGTAGGGTTGTTTTTACTCGGGGAAAATGAATGTTTATCATAAAAATTACGATTAATTATAAAAAGTTTTTTTTAAATAACCTTTTTTTAAAATTTATGTAAGAGTACTTTTAATAATGAGCAAAACTGATGTATGATTTTTAAATTAAAGATTATTTTCCAGCTAAAAACAATAAACCTAAGATGAAAAAAGTGTAATAAATTATTAAAAGATGAATATAATATTTCATGGTTATAGTTAAAATCTCTTTTACTTTCAAGGGGAGGGCACGGGGTTGAAACCTGAGATCGGAATGAGATTTAGTATAATGATAATATACATTTAGAATGTTTATTCATACAAATATTAAAACGCAAAGGCCAGTCAATTTCGAGAAAAAGATCCTCAAACTTTTGGTAAAGCTAATATACTGATAACTTGACTCCCGTCGCGATGATCTCCATGGCATGGTTGTCCAGGTAACCGTCTCGTATACGGAAGGTCAGGGTTCGAACCTGGCTAGTAATTTTTTTTCTTTATTAATAACTTTTATTGAATTAAAAATTACAAATACTCTTAATCAATATGTTTTTAATTTTTTTCATCCAAAATAAATATTTATTATCGGAATACCTAATAATAAAATTATTTATTTAATTAACTATTTACAGATAGTTTTAATTAATATGCTACTTATTTTTATACAAGGAAAAATGTTTATTCTTTTAATACTTAAATTATAGTTTAATGCTTAAAGGAAAAATAATTAAAAACGAAACATTAATGGCTATAGATAATTTAACTTGCTTGCATCATTTTCAAACATTTATTTTTCAAATTCTTGGATTTTAATAATAATAAATTATTAATTCTAACTCAACGAAGCTGCATTTATATCAAAAATTGAGGGGAGCAGCTGATATTTGTTAAATATGTAAGCAAACATCCCCAACTGCAGTAATCAAAAGAAATAGTAGAGAGCAGGTGTTAATTTATTGAATGCGTAGGCAGATGTTCAAAGCGTATTAAGCGTATACAAATTTTTATTTAATCGAACATGATCCAGAAATAAAATCTTGTGAAGATAGTGTAAATCAATCGTTCAATCAATCGTACACCATCAATTGTCATCACCAATTTTTAATAAGATGACAAGGTATGTATGGTACACTGCCCAACTTTCTCATGAAAGAGAGATATTTTTAAATGCAAATGAAGTTTGTTTTCCCATAGATCTCTTAAAAGAAATCTTGCTCTTGTGGACAGTCATCATTTATCAGTTGTCCAAGATGTCGAAATATATTTTGTTTCAAATGTTTTTACTATAGTTATCATTCTGGTCCGTGTATATAATCGAAGGTAAATGTATATAGGATAATTTTTAGAAATATTGAACAATTTTTTTTCAATGTTATCACTGTTACAATGTTTACAATGTTTTTTACAATCACCATTTATGTCACATTTATTACTATTTTTTAAATATTAAATTACAATTTAAGTATTAAAATAATAAATATTTATCCTTGCATAAGAATAAGTAGAATATTAATTAAAACTATCTGTAAATAGTTAATTAAATTTAAATAATTTTATTTTGTTTAAGAAATGCATCTGCATTTATATATATTCTTAAATTTAAATTTTATTATTATGCATTTTGATAATAAATATTTATTTTGGATGGAAAAAGCTAAAAACATATTGATTAAGAGTATTTGTAAATTTTAAATTGAATAAAAGTTACTAAAAAAGAAAAGAAATCCTAGCCAGGTTCAATCCCTGACCTTCCGCAAACGAGACGCTTACCTAGACAACCACGCCACCTGGACCATCTGGACGGGTGTCAAGTTATCAGTATATAAGTTTTACCAAAAGTTTGAGGACCATTTTCTCGAAATTGACTGACCATTGCGTTTTAATATTTTCATGAACGAACATTCTAAATGTATACTGTCATTATACTAAATCTCATCCCGATCTCAGGTTTCAACCCCGTGCCCTCCACTTGTTAGATTATTTTTTCAGAGTTTCCTTTAGAATTCTTATGTAATTTTCATGCTGACTTATAGAATTTTAATAGGATTTTTCAGTTTTTCTTTTTATGAATTAAATATGACTGTGTTTTCTTTTTTAAACATTTATTTTATTACAGAATTCGTTTGGAGTTACTTCCACATGACCAATGATATTTTAAACCATTGTTTTATAAGTATAAAGCATTAAAGTTAATTTTTTTCTTTACTTTAAGAGTAATTTTTCTAACAGAAATACCTCTACTGCTGCATTCGTTGAGTTCTTCCACTTGTGTTATTATATTTATGATATAACTTTAAACGAGTAATTCTTGTTTATACTTAAATTTATTTCGTGTTTCTCGGAAAGTAGGAAAGGTCTCTAAAGATGTGGATCGAATTTTATATTTATCCAAATAAAAATATTTTCTCCGAAGAAACATAATTTTACAAGAAAAAATGCCAAGCGAAACTCGGTTTACCAGGTATAGATAAATATAGTCCTACAAATGTTTAATTTTTATTTACTTTATTTATTTTTTTTATTAAGGGAAGTATATAAAGTTACAATTTGTTAAAAACTTTCAATCAAGTGTTTTAAATATTTTCAATATCAAGTCGATATTTTTTCTTTTCAAGTATGTTTATATAAGTGCCTTTCCTTATAAAACGGGGTTTCACACATACACATACATACACACAAGAATTTTTTTTTAAATAATAAATTATTAGAGCCTTTTTCTATCTGCACTCATTCTGACAATGTCATATAGCGCCATCTCGTAAATTTTTGTAGTACTTGCATTGTTGCCATAGGAAGATAATCGACAAGTACTTCAAAATTTTGTTAGATGGCGCTATATGGCATTATCCGAATATGAAATAAGTTTGGCTTACATCGAATCATAGTAATAATCATAGATAAGATTGAAAAATATTCGTATACAGGGAGATTCAAAAAGAAATATAGATTTCCAGATGCTGTAAAAAGTAAGTCATAGATACGCGCCACCTCAATGAACCTTACGGTAGATGTATTATTTGACAATGGATTCTAAAACCCTCTGCGCTTTTGCGCATGCGTTAGGATGGGTTTAATTCGTCCTATTAGGGGTGAGAGGAAAGATGAAAGGAGGAGATGTTTACATTTAACAACAAAATAAACTCGGATTACTCGAGGACTGAATTAAAATAATACAATCGATCAGAAACGACACTTAACTCACATACACGTGAAAAAAATAATTGAACAAGAAAGTATCTAAGAGGACGAAAATCAGGGTTAAAGAATGACGAAGAATTCCTGAAATGCGGTCATCATTCCGCGTCTCTCCCCTTAATGAGATAGAATCGTCGAAAAGTGGTCGTCTCAGAATACTGAAACTAACGGTACTCTTAAAGTTTGTGACACGCCCATGATTAAAGTGACGTAGACAACAGAGTGCGTGTCATGTGACTAGTTACTGACGTGTTTTACAGTGGAAAAGACTTTTTTTGTTCTTCGATTTAGCAGAACGGAATCCACAAAGGAATTTGTTCAACGACATACCCGATCACGATTCGGAAAAGAAGTTCCAATCAGAACATTTATCTATCAGTGGTATGAAAAATTTAAAACTGCTGGCTGTTTGTGCAAAGGTAAAAGCCCTGGACCACCTACTGTATTGCAGAAAGACGCCAATAGAATTTGCGAATTCAACAAAGCCCAGAAAAATCAACGCGGGGGGGGGGGAGTGAGTCATGAAGTGCAGATTTCTCAGCTCCCCGACTGGATAATTTTGAGAAAGAAGCTGAAAATAATATCTTACAAAGTGCAGGTGTTGCAAAATCTACTTTGCTTCGACAAACAAAAGAGTTTTGAATTTTGTGTTGATATGCAGCTTCGTTTTGAAAATGACTATTTTGCCGATCGCTTAGTTTTCACCGATGAAGCAACATTTCACGTCGGTGGGAAGAAGGTACACAAGCACAATGTTCGCTTTTGTTAAATTTATTTGTTAATTCTTCGTATAATGCCACAATTGCGGGATGGCATTGAAACTTTCATTCTTTAAATAAATGACACACCATCACACCGGATGGCCTAAGTGCGAGATTATCTCAATGAATATCTCCCCAACCGATGGATTGGACGAATCGCGAACATGCCACTTACATCATGACCCAGATCTAACACCTTTGATTTCTTAATGTGATCGGACATAATATTCGTTCCTTAATGCTGATTTAAAGGAGCTGAAGCAGCGTATCATAGCCGCTATTGAGGAACTTGATTCACATATAACACGAATTCGGGGTGAAATGGGAGCTACTAGATAGATGCATGTCGTATAACGAAGGAGTCACTCATTGAACACCTACGACTGCCTCCAATAAAACTTATCCTTCATTGTTCTTGATTTATAGTGCATTGAAACTGTATATTTTTCTATGAATAACCCTGTGTAATCAGTATGTTATTTGTATATAAATATTTTTATAGAAAAAACACGATTTTACTAAAAAAAATAACTAATAATAATAAAAAAAGTTCAACGGCCAAACAGATACTAAATGTATATAGTTTAACAAACTGATTTTTTAATTTTATTTAGGGAAGCATAAAAAGCCACTATTTGTTAAAAACCTTCAATTAAATATTCTGACAAGTCAATATTTTCTCTTTGTGTATTTATAGCACCGAATAAAAATCATTCTTAAATTATATAAGAGTTCATCTGATAAGAACTGAGAGTTAATAAAATTATTATCAATAAGATACAGATTCTTATTTTAAGTTTCGAATTGGATTATTCATTTTACTGATTCTTAAAGCATCATTCGAAAAGTTTTCCACCCCAAATGATTGAAAATTGATGAAAAAAGTCCCTGCAGTCATCTGTTTCTCCCCTAAAAAGGGGAAAAAACCAAATTGCATAAAAGCACAGCGCTTCATTTTATGTATATGCCTCGAATAATTGAAACTAGGTAACTACAAAATCTCCTTTAAAACTCAAACCACGTAGAGGATAAAATTCTAATATGTCTACGAAACAACCTATTCAACTTCCTACTAAATTATTAACCCGTGGGGCTATAAATTTTACATCTTTATGCTTATAAAGCAGAGAAGGAAAATAGATATAAAGAAGATTGGTTTTTTTTTCAGTGGGGCCGAATTTAGATGCATTTTTAATACCCCTGATACTATTCCTGTCGTTCGAACTTGAATGTTGAGCACGAATAGAATAAGGTAGTAGAATTTTTTCATCTAGTATAAGCTTTGTATTCTAGTGTCAGGGTTTTAGGTTTTTATGTCTTCAGTATCTTGTTTTATTTATGCAAAAGAAAAAAAAATAGTTGTGAGATTTTATGGATGGAAATGTCGGAAATTTAGGTTGTGGTTGTATAAGGATTAGTCTTTCGTATTGTGTTATAAAACATGAGGACAATCCTTTCATTGGACGAATGGATTACGTCTTTATTTTATTTATTTATTTAATTTTAGAATTTATCTTGATTTTTATACGATATGGATACGTCAGCATTCTTATTTTATTTGCAAAATAAAGTATAAAGCATTCAAGAACAATATTAACTCTATCGCCAACTGGACGCTTGTACGATTACATATATTTAAAGGAAAAAAAACCCACTTAGAAGGCAATATAATTTTATCCTATAAGTATAAAATAAAAAAAATATGAGATCTATTCATAGAAAGTTTTATATTATTCAAAAGTTTTAGAATGCATTATTTCAATATTTTGCATTCATTTCGCGCATCTTTTACACAAATACTCAATTTGTTTGTACACTTTCCGCAAACAATCGTTTCACATATTTTACAAGTGTTATTTCTTCTGTTTCTTTTGCAAAAAGCCAGTTTGGTAACCCTTGTGATCTTGCGAAGTACTAGGTGACGGGAGATTATAATCTACGTTTTTGTATTTTTTTCTCATTTCCTTTTGCACAACAGAAGTAGAAAGTCCTCTAGGATAGTTTTGATATAATATATTCTTGTATAATATCTATGCGTTTATTGCCACTAAATTCAAATGTTGAAAAACAACAAGAGAGGACATTGATAAGATGCTACCTTGATGGTACATTTGCGCGCCATTTGGTATAACTATGTCGACTCCAAACTATGTCTCATTGTAATATGCTATTGTTTCCAGGGTATGTTTGTTATTGCCTTTTAACACTAAAATTACGATCGCGTCAATTTGACACATATTTGCAAAGATAGGTATACAACATAGAGAATTACAATAATTCAACACGTTTGAAGAAAATAGACATTAATATATATTTACGTCGTTCAACGGATAAAAAGTCAGTCCAAGAGATAAAATTTAAATGCGAACTTTGTTTTCAATTTTCCTTATAATATTCGAAATGTGTCAAAATGATGCGCTTTCGTAAACTTTGTATTAATTATATGCAAACAAATTTTATTAAATTAAAGAATATAACGAATGAGCATATACATATTTATAAATAAATAAAAAATTTAGTTTTCAACTCATTATACTTGCTCTTTATTCATGGTTATATTTAATCTCACCATGGATCAATCGATCTAAACATCTCTATATAAAACGTTTACGTGAACGTAAAATTAGGCCGAATTTGTTAATCGCCGTTTGGCAATACTTGGACCTCGCCAAGGAACATCAGCACGCGGTTTGATAAGATTTTAAGCGAACGCTATTCTTGCATTGGTTTGAAACATTTTTAAACAAAAAATTAACAGTAAAAAAATGGGCAACATTTTTTACGATGCGTTTAAACATTTATGTATATGGAGCGAAGTTTCCGAACTGCAGAAGTATAGTTGTAGAACTATGCCAGGACTCTGTTCTTTTTGCCAGGCACATTACTGGGAAAAAAGAATCAAATTCAGGTGGAAAATACACAAAATGTTGTTGAACGATTAAAAAAAAATTGTTTTGGAACATCTATTGAATTCACCGGAAAAATTGAAAGACTTGCTGATCAGTGATTCAATCGAAGGAAGAAACTATCGGAAGCATATAAAAGATTATAATTAATATTTATTTTAATATTTTATTTATATTTCATTAATTTTATTTTATTTGTTTATATTTATAATATTTATATATTATTCATTTATATTTTTTTATATTATTTATTTATATTTTATTTTATTTATATTATCATTTGAATATTTATTTATAACTAGCCGCCTTTGGCGACCAGCCGGTTCGCCAGTATTACCATTCGCTACAATTTTCAATTAAATATTTTAAGTAACTGGTCTCTTAAAGGATTCTCAAACAAAACATTTTTAATCTTCAAATTTTGATAGTCATACCAAACTTATACTGTTTCGATCGTTTCTTTCAATTTACTATATATGTTTTGCTAATTTGTTGTCATTTCCGGCAAAACTCCAACTTTAAATTAAAATGTAAATGATGAAATTGCAATTAATATTAAGATATCTTTAAAAAAAACGAAGCGTTTTATTTTATATATCATCTTTATTGTTATTAATTAATTATTATTATCATCGAATGTGAGTATTGCAAACAGAATCGCTCGGTATTTAAGTCTTATGTTAACTACAAATTATTTTTCATAATTTATGTAATATCTTAAACAATAATTCAACAAAAATTTCTGAGATTCAGCATAAAATTCAGTTTTTAGTTTTGCTTTCAAAAGCATTGAAATGAAATCAGTAATATTTTGTTCCGGCCTATAAATATGTTTCAAAAATTATGAAGTCTAAATTTAATGCAGTAAGGTATCATATTCTGAGAAATATTCTGGACACACCAAATTTTAAATAAATGAATGAATGTTTCTATTTTCCACGATCAACTAAGATTTATTTATGAAGTTTTAAATGTTGAAAATTTAGAAAAACTCAACATTTTCATATTCACAAAAGTAAAAATATTCAAACCTGAAAATACCAAACCAATATATGAGTTATTCCATCAATAAATACCATAAGTTTGTTTATATCTTCATTATTTTATGAGTCATTAAACATCAAAATGGGTCCGGGACTAAATAAACATCCTGTATAGAGAGTGTAAAAGATCATAAAATAATTTTTATTGAATTTATTTTTTAGAAAAAATAATATTTCATATTTGTTTCATTTCCTACAAACATGTGCCGAAAATTATATTTTTGCATATTTCATTTCGAAAAAGATTTCATTTGTTTTTAATTGGAGCTTTAATCAATGTGATGGCAGCACTTTGAAAAAAGCTATTTTTTTTCCCATGAATGCAAAGCGTGCTTAATTTTAATTTTTATTTTTTACGAAAAAAATTATTGAAAAACATAGTTAAAATATTCATTTAAAAATTCCTTAAAAATAGAAATTTAATTTTAAGATTAAAACATTAGTATCATTTAAAAGATAAATTTCTGATCTTTAACTTGATGTAAAAATCTTTTTTGTGCGGTAATATTTTCGGAAGTTATAGCAGAAACACGTCAAAATTTCGCTTAATTTTTAAATAAATAAAATTCTAGTTAAAAATTCGAAAAAATAACCCCAAGGTGCACATTCCGGACCACCAAGGTATACACGTGCCAAATTTGGTGGCTGTAGGTTGAATGGTCTGGCCTGTAGAGTGACAACACACACACACACTTTGAGTTTTATTATAAGTATAGATTATTATTATTGAATATGAGTATTGTAAACAGAATCGCTCGGTATATAAGTCTTATGTGAACTACAAATTATTTTTCATAATTTATGTAATATCTCAAAGAATAATTCAACAAAAATTTCTCAGATTCAGCTTCAAATTCAGTTTTTAGTTTTGCTTTCAAGAGGATAGAAATGAAATCAATAATAATAGTTTGTTCCCGCCTATAAATATATTTAAAAATTATGAAGACTAAATTGAATGCAGTAAGGTATCATATTCTGAGAAATATTCTGGACACACCAAATTTTAAATAAATGAATGAATGTTTCTATTGAATTTGAAGTTTTGAATGTTAAAAATTTAGAAAAACTCAACATTTTCATAATCTTAGGTCAATTAATCTTGAGAAACCTGCGCGCTGATGGGTGTATTTTCTTTGAAACGATCGATGAAAAATCTAAAATTATCCTTTTTTATTGAATAGTGATATTCAAATTTTCATAAATCTGTCAGTTTAAGTGATTGATTTAGTTGATTGGAAATGAACTCTTTTTATTTAAAATATAAGTGTTTCAAGAACATTTTGTTAATCGTGATTTCCACAGCAGAAGCTTTATGTAAAATAAAAAATTCGTTACTTATTAGAGCATTTATTGAAGCAAGTTACATAAAATATAATCATTTTCCATTTACACCATTTTAGCAGATCTGTGTCTTACTAAAGGTTTACAAATTAGCTGTATGGCCCTGATTTGAATGGATATCCTGTTCATATTGAACAAAACTTGTCTTAAAATAAAACTGATTCATTGGATTAATAATATAGAGAGTGTAAAAGATTATAAAATAATTTTTCTTGAATTTATTTTTTAGAAAAAAATGATATTTCATATTTGTTTCATTTCCTACAGACACGTGCCGAAAATTATATTTTTTTCAGATTTCATTTCCAAAAAGATTTAATTTATTTTTAGTTGGAGCTTTAATCAATGTGATGGCAACATTTTGAAAAAAGCTAATTTTTTCCCTTGCTCGTGCAACTTAAATTCTATTTTGTACGAAAAAAATTGTTGAAAAATATAGTTAGAATATTTATTTAAAATTCATTAAGAATAGAAATTTAATTTTAAGGTTAAAACATTGGTATCATTTAAAAGATAAATTTTTGATCTTTAACTTCATGTAAAAATCTTTTTTGTGCGGTAATATTTTCGGAAGTCATTGCAGAAACACGCCAAAATTTCGCTTAATTTTTAAATAAGTAAAATTCTAGTTAAAAAGTCGAAAAAATAACCCCCAGGTGCACATTCCCGGCCTCCAAGGTATACACGTGCCAAATTTGGTAGCTGTAGGTTGAATGGTCTGGCCTGTAGAGCGCCAACACACGCACACACACTGAGCTTTATTATAAGTATAGATTAATA
>JAPMOR010077709.1:0-10230 GCA_026543865.1 Argiope aurantia
ATTTGTAGATTTCTATCAAATTTGATAATGGTCTTTATACCAAATTTATAGATTTCTATCAAATTTGATAATGACTTTTATAACAAATTTGTAGATTTCTATTAAATTTGATAATGGCTTTTATACCAAATTTATAGATTTCTATCGAATTTTGGGTAAAATATATTCAGAGGAAGTTCGTTAGGGCTTTTAGAATATAAATTAACACGATACCTACAAAATGAAGAGAGTTAGATGTATAAAATTCGATAGACAGGTTTAACATGTCTAAGGTTGACACCTATCAAATTTTGAGCCGAATCCAATGATGGATTGAAAGTCTGTGGGTCTATGCTTACAAAACTGTTAAAAGCGATAACTCAAAAACGCAATAATTTAAATTTATCAAATTTGATATATGATTCTGTGACTCCAATTGTAGTTCTGTATCCAGTTGTGGTTCGTATCGGTTGGGGAAAAATAACTTCTAAAACATAAATTAACCTTTATTAGAGAGTATACGAGAAAATTTTAAAGATACAGTCCTCATTAGTTTTTATGCAAGAATAGATCTGACTGCGTTTTATCAATTATATGAACAACATACGAATTATACAGACAAATATTAAAAGGAGCTGAAAAGACGGGAATCGAGGTGAAATCAACTGTACGTGAACTTTTGAACATTTATAATTGATTTATGTAATGAGGTATAGATAATTTACTATACACTCATTTTATTCACTGCATTGTTTATTTCTATTTTTTGAATTTCTGTAGATATTTTTCTTGCAGTTTATGGAGTTTCTTTAATGGATTAACCACAAAAATGTAGGAACAGGTATTGTTGCTATTACATTATACAATAGTACAGTGAGAAATTATGTAAATATTTATTAATTTTTTGGCCTTCAGAAATTGAATCCATAAAAATCAGAACATTCTTTGTATAGCGAGCATTTTCTTCGGATTGATTATTTTCGGTATCCCAATGCAGTGGTTGAGATTTATAATAATGATATTACTTTTGTTAGTTTCATCGGTGTGAGGGTAAGTCTAAAATACTTCACTTCCGTAGGTTTCTTTTATGTGGAGAAAGAATCTCGAAAGCTAGTGTTGCATAACCTGGAATGCAGTTCGCGGTTTAACCTTGGGAAAAGAAATTTTTATGTCTTGGGCTTTGATCGCATAAGGCGAGATTTTTGCTTCCAACTCCACTAAAAAGGGCCTTTTTTTTTTTTTTTTTTTTTTTCCGATTTCTTTATGCGTATGTGAAAAGGAAATGTTCGAAATGTGTTAGGAAAAAATCGCGATTCGATTATTTTTACATTCTTACGAAACTGCTGGACATTTGTGACAGTTGGTATATAAAAAAAAAAAATCTGATTTACGAAATTTGCCTCATCTTTTTTTTTCATACCTTGACAAATTCTTTCGATATTTATTTGATAGAATTGTGAAAAATTATTCTTTGATTTGATTTATAACATTCGCTTGTTGTATCATTTTTTAAAATCAAGTGATTGAAACTTTTCCCGACATATATTTAGCTGCTCTTTTTAAAAGTAAATTCTCAAATGATTTCGCAGTTTTCATCATTAAATTATTTGTATTTTATTTCAGTACAGAGTCTCCCCCCCCCCATAATAATTTTTCAATTTCCCTCTTCTCCCCAAAAAGGTATTGCCAATATCACGGGGAAAAGTCACGATTTTCATTTGCTCAAACATTAGCTAAAAGTGGCCTGTAAATAACTGCTGATTCCAAAAATGCTTTTTAAATTAAAAATTGGAAATATTTTTAAGAGAATCTTGCATTCCATTAGGGAGTAAAGTACAAAATTTTGTGAAATATTTAACGATATACATTTGATTATAGATATTTTATCTCTGAATTATTCTATTTTTCTATTAAGTTAAATTATGTAATTTAAGATGCGATATTTTCGAGAATTCAGATAGTTTGACTTACTGCTGTTTCTTTTCTTTATGACTTTTTTAGTCATTATTGCTTAAAAATTTTAGAATAAATACAAGTGTTCATGTAAAATGCAATATTCTTCCAGTCAAATATTGTGGCAACTTTGGAACTAAAGTTACAAAATTATATTCTGTATTTCTCTCCAAATATTTTGTATCCATTTCGCTATTTTCAACCTACTAAATCCTACTTGCAAAATGAAGTATTATTTATTCAGGTTATGTTGGTAATTATTTTTTATGGACAGCATTACATTCAAGTAAATGTATTTTTGTGATTTATGATGATATAAAAAGAATCTTTTTTTTCATACATTTATATGTAACATTAAATGTAGCGACAAATACAACATGTTTACCAAAGAAAAGGAAACACCGTCTTTAAGACAATAAATGTTTTCGTTTGCCATGAATACAAGACTATAATTAAAAGTATAATATCGTAAAAGAAATTTCTTGTAATCAGTGATTAAGATGCCGTAATAAAGCCATCAGTTTTGTTTTCATAGATACAAAATATATATAGAAAGGGATAATTTCGCATTTGCAATAAAAGAATCTGAGATAATTTTATTTGTCTCTGAGCAGTTAGGAAAAGAAAATATTTTAGAATTATAACTTTGTTTTTGTCTATCCATCCGTGCGAATATGAAGAACCAATGAGCAGTTTGATGGACCAGATTTATCATATAGTCTCGACATAAGAATTGTGGATTCATTTTCACGAAGAGGCATTTTGTTTCAAAACAATTTTTTTTTCATTGTTTTTGTGAAATTGCATGAAATCTTTATAGACCTTTGTATCACAAAATTTTTAACCTCTATTAAAGCTTGCAATGATATTTCACTTTAAAAATTTAATTAAAAATGGCTCTTTTATACTTTACTTTTAATAGATATTTTAGAACTGATAGATAATATATACATAAGGTATATAATGTATGACGTAAAAGGCATTGAAAAATACAAAATGATCCATAAAATGATGGACTTATATTTCATTAGCCGTTGTGAGTAGAGGACTTAATAAATCAACCGGCAAATTTGATAAATTTTCAATAATTTATCACATTTACCAAGTTTAAAGGTGATTTTGAATAACCAACGGTAATTACACATAATTACCAGTTTATTACATTTCCCGTAGCATATTTATCTCTTAATACCTCTACATTGTATCTTCAAGTGATACGCAAACTGTAGGCGAGGAAAAATTTTAGCCTACTACTAAAACTTTTCTCTTAAACGTAAATGAAAGCGTAATGGTGGAGGAAGTATTTATCAAGAATCTGTGTTTTCCACCTACAATCTTCGACTGGTTATAGGCGGTGGCTTATTTAGAGGCACATTCTTTGTAAAAGACGCAAGTCATCCGAAGACCGATTTATGCGGTTAGTGGTTAATTTCGAAAGCAGAATGATCTCCTTTCTTTACTTCGGAAACCCCCCTTCTCCGTAGTAGTACGAGTACTACGTCTTCAACTCATTCATTGGGTCGCGATTTTTTCCCACACTCTGCTCCTCCAAAATCTCTTTCTTGGAGTCCCCCCTCCCCTCCTAAAAATAAAATAAAAATGAAATAATCGTCTTGGAGTACAGACCCTACGATGGGAAGTCCGGATGTGACCTTGCACGACGTCTCACCCCCTTACAGATTTTTTTTATATCGTTTTTCCATCCCTCCTTCTTAATACCACTTCGAACCACCGAAGCGGAAAGGAGGGGGAAGAAAAACAAACGTTTCTCCTGACATCGCCAGATGGTGCTTTGGCGCGGATTTTTCAACGCCGTCTGGCGATTTTGGACGTCAGTCGCTTTCGTTTCGATGTCTTGTCTGCTGGCGTATTATGTGTTTTTATTATCACTGTTTCACTTGTTCTTCTCAGGTTTTTTGTTCCCGCCGTTTTAAATTTCACGAGGATAATTTTTTTTTTGTTAAACTTCTTTTGTCTTTGTTGAATAGTGCGAATGCCAAGAATCTTATTTTTTGCAGAAAGGTGCTCAGGTTCTAGGAAGATTAAATAATCGTTTTGATTTGAGCAGGAAAATTTTATTTGATTTCATTGCAAAGACGAAAAAAACCGACGTTTAATTTGATTGATTGATTGAAAGAGGGGGTTAAGGGATTTTTAGCAACAAAGGCTGTCATGCCAGACGTTTGATTTAATTTAGTTTACTTATTAAATAAATAACAGATATTCTATTTAAAAGCACCTTTAACTTTTGGCGCTTGCAAACCTGGGTTTCTTGCGAAAAACATTATTTCGACACGAAAAGTGAAAAATAAATCGGAAAGTAGAACATAAATAACTGCTTAGTGAATATTCGATATAACTGCAGCAAAATTCTGCTTACACACGGATTTGCTTATTGTGGCAAATGATAAAATAACCGGAAAAGGAAAGAAACAGTTTAAAATGGTTTTGAACATTTTTATACATTCAGTTAAGTCATTAATTAAGTCATTTTAACAAAGAAATCGGTCATTTATGTGCGTGCGTGTGCGTGCGCGCATGTGTGTAGGTTAAAAGAGATCATTTTCATTTGCAGTAGAAGTCTTTTTTTTTTTTTTTTTTTTTTTGCTTACCTACATTTTGGAATTTACAACCTTGGATAATCTAGAGTTAATATTATTATAAACTGATGTGAAACATTTTAATTTTTTTAATAAAAAAATTAAACGGAATGTTTACTGCAAGATTTTCGAATACATTAGTTATATAGAGGCATAGCATTTAGGGAGGCAAAGGAGTAAAATATATCAAAGAGATACATACAAATAAAATTGTTGTTCCATTTTTTTTTTTTTTCGTATACAAAGAGAATGAGTTGTAATCTTGTTCGGTAAAAACTTTGAACTTGAGATTTCGACGAATCGCCATATTTTGGTACCATAAATTTTGAACCAAACCCATCAAGGAGTTGAATATCTGTGAACATGGTAACTCAAAAACGCTTTGAGTGAGGTGGATGAAATTTGGTATGCGATCTTTGCATAAAATTTGAATGAAATACATTTGGAGGAAGTCTGTCTGTGGCTGTCCGAATTAAAGTTAACATGAAAATTACAAAACGAACAGAAGTGAATGAATAAAATTTGATTCAGAACATTATCATCTATTTTGTAGATCCGTGTCAAATTTTGAACCAAACTCATCAAGGAGTTGACTGTCTGTGAACATGGAAGCTCAAAAACGCTTTGAGTTAGGCGGATGAAATTTGGTATGTGGTCTTTGAGTAAAATTTATAGATTTCTATGGCTGATAATGTCTGTGGCTATCCGAATATAAGTTAACACGATAATTAGAAAACGAACAGAATTAAATGGACTGATTTGATTCATGACATTATCATCTATTTTGTAGTTTATAAATTTGGAACCGAACCCATGAAGGTGGTCTGTTTTTGCACAAACTTGTCAACGCCAGAATTCAAAACTGCACCGACTTAAATAAACGAAATTTGGTATGTGATTTTCCATAAAAGTTTTAATAGGTTTGGGAAAAAACATCCAAAATATACGTTTCAGTTTTCTGGTACTCATATATTAATCGGATCCCAGTCAATAATCACTGAAGATAGCAATTTAATAACCTCTTTCGTAATTATTGTTTATTGATGGCAAACGTTTAATTATACGCAAGTTCATTTACTCGAGAATATGCGAGAAAGTTTCGAGAATATTACTCTGGCTGATTTAAAATCAAGAGTTCCCCGAGCAGCATTTGCCTTTCATAAGTTAATGATACTCCTGAAGGGGAAATAATCTTTTTATTTTGTAGACACTGCTTAACACCTTATGCCGCTGCACCCCCATTTTTTGTTTAACCAATAGCTATTCTCTGAGGCTGTTAGATTTTGGTTCAGTACTTTCCATCAATAAAGCCAAGAAAAGAATTTATTTCTAATTGAGAGGTTTTTATAATTATACAAATAATCTAGTGAAACATGATAATCCGATTAAGAGGCCACAGTGGCCTGGTGGTAAGGTCTCGGCTTCGGAACCGCAGGGTTTCAGGTTCGAGACCCGATTCAACCGAAGAACCGTCGTATAAGGGGGTCTGTTGCACGTTAAATCCGTCCTGACCAAACGTCCTCCCACTGGTGTGGAGAGGGGGGTGCCAGCTCAGGTGTCGTCCTCGTCATCTGACCGCGGTTCAAAATTACGAGGTCGTCCCAAAATAGCCCTCGTGTTGCTTCAAACGGGACGTTAATATAACTAAACCAAACTAATCCGATTAAATTTCAGCTGCCGCTTATCTTGACTAGGGCTGTGCGGATTTTCGATTATCAGGGGAAAAAAATTCAATATTTTTGAAAAATCGATTTTTTCATGCAGTTTTCGAAAAATATCGATCTATCGAATTCGGGAACATGAATAATAGTTCATGATGAATCGCGATACAATAAATCGATATTCTCAATCAATTTGCGTTTTCGATTTCGTTTTGGTTACCGGTTAGTGTTTATATTTGTTTGCTAATGTTTGTTGTTTTATTCATATACAAAATTAATTTTTCAAGATATCTAATTTTGAATTCATGATTTATTAAAAGTACTTAATTTTACTTATTAAAGACATTATTATGTCGTTTTCTTTTTTTTCCCTATGAAATATGATAGAAACTGAAGGTTTTTTTTAGTTTTTGTTTAATCAACAGTAAAAAGGGTAAAATTTTAAAATTATTACATTGAAAAAATGCAGTATTATAAATTGTAACATGCAGACATTGCTTTGACATAAATACACTTCATTAAAGGGGTTTTAACACAATTATTTTCTAACTATTTTTATTAAATAGAAAACGAATATTTTTATTATATAAATTGAGTCGTTTGGAGTCGTTCTGATCAGTTATATGTTAAGCGATGCTATTTATAACTTATAACAGCTATAAATAAATAATGATATCACGATATATAGAAAAATATCGATATGTGTTGGGCGATATATCGCGATGATGAAGTTCATTCATCGTCCAGCCCTAACCTTGACACAAGTGATGACACTTTTCTTGGCAACACAAGTTTTTTATATTTTATAGATCAAATAAGCGATATCTATTTACATATGTATAATTAAATTCCAGTTTAAATTTAAACTCATTTCGCGGAGTTCCCACTAGAGCTTCTACAAACACACACTCTTACCGGTATCAGCCATACATTTCCGCTCAATTGTTCTTCTCTCTTCACTTCATACGTGGAGATGAGGGGCATGACACATGCCTTAATATGAATTTAATGTGGAAGTTAGAGATGGGGCACATAGTTAGTTTAAGAAGTTTATAAAAAATTAGATGCATTCGACGGATT
Source organism: Argiope aurantia (assembly GCA_026543865.1). Classification (NCBI taxonomy): domain Eukaryota; kingdom Metazoa; phylum Arthropoda; class Arachnida; order Araneae; family Araneidae; genus Argiope; species Argiope aurantia. Next base: position 7,274 of record JAPMOR010077709.1, read on the forward strand.
ATTGTTACAATCCATCAAATTACAGAGGATCTGGTCAAATAGAGCGAATCAAAAACATTGAAATTAAACTGAAATTTATTCATCCACCATTTATAATCTAAAAACGCGGGGCAAAAACATTTTTGATTTGAAACTGTAAATTTCGAATGACAGTCGAATCTAACAATTAAGCGACATTTCCGCACAACGATAACATAAGGATGTTGGAACTTTGACTAGAATTAACGTTATAAATTTCACACAAATACTGAACCTCAAACGAAATTGTGAAATGAATATGTAATCTTTTCAACCAAGACTTTTTACACACCTTCACTATCTTCTGAAACATGCTACCTGTATAATTGGCGAAAACTGTACATTCATTCATCTGACTAATTGTTAGGCACCCTAGCCATTAAGCTCAGATTTATGGAAATAATCGACTATGGTTTATGCATAAATTCAAAACGTCTCTTTTAGCATTTTGTATCGTCTTTGGAAATGATTCCAGAATCAAAAACATGAAGTTTATTTTGTGATCTTCCTAGTGAAGAAAAAAAATCACTTTAGAAGAACAGAACGCCCCCCCCCCCCCCCCCCCCCCCCCGTATCCTTAACCATTCTGGTCACTGAACGGTTTGATGGACATTTTACGGGAATTTTATTAAATACCAAAATATTCACTGTAGAAAAAACAAAAAGTAGCTATGTACAGAATTTAAAAACATATAAGAAATGATAAGATTTTCAACTTTGAAAAATTAAAGAAAAAATATTTGGAATAATAATATGCAGAGAGATAAAATGTATGAAGAAAACGCATGAATTCTGTGTTCACTTATTAACGTGACATAGTAAATGTGGATGCAGTTATAAAAAACAAATGAAAAATGATTTGGTTAACGGTAACAAAGAGAAATTCTGTTTGATTGATATTTATGAATGCAAGTGAATGTGAAGAAACTGTCTGTTATTACTAATAACTTTCGGATAACGTATAGTAGAAGATTCGTTTTCGTAGAGCAACTGAGGTTATTTCCATAAACTTCATATTAAAAGCATAATGAAAGGAGACAAAAAAATATTATCAGAAATATTAAAAATATCTAAAAAACTTTTAACATCCCAACTTTTTTTGTGATTTTTTTTTATATAATAGCTATATGCAAACAAACAAATGAAAGAGACAATTTTCTTGTGCCTTTGCCTCTTTCGATATCTCGTGATAATTTTTTACTTTCTTCTATTTACTTTCTTCTTTTTACTTTATTTACTTTCTTCTAGTATAGGGGATGTATTGTAATCGCCAAAAAAATTCGAACTCGAGATTTTAATGAATCACCAGGTTTTAGAGATCTTTGATTTCGACAAACATATTTTTGGCTAAATGTCTGTCTGTCTGTGAAATTTTGAAAATGTCTGCCTGTCTGATAACTCAAAAATGTTTTAAGATAGATGGATGAAACTGGAGGTTTAAGACCATATTTGTAGATTTCTGTCAACTTTTAAAAGAAACATATTTAGATGAAGCCTGTTGATCTCGCAGTTCAATTATAAGTGAATTCTTTAATTTTAAAATGTAAAGAGTTAGATAAACAAAATTGGGTACATTGATTTAACATTTAAATTTAGATCAAATTTTTAACCAAATCTGTCAAATAATGGATCGTTCGTCGACCTGTACTTACGCATGCCAGTGAACGCAATAATTTAAATTAAAATTCATTATGTGATCATGCGGCTACAACTATTGTTCCATGGCAAATTTTGGTTTCAATTAGTAGGAAATAAGACATCCAAAGTAAATATTCGTTTAATAGATTCAGTCGAGTTCAGTCATGTTATATTAACGTCCCATTTTAAAACAATATTAGGGCTATTCTGGGGCGGACTTCTTATTTTTCAACCGGTGGTCAGATGACGAGGACGGCATCTAAGTTAGAACTCCCCTCTCTCCAAGCTTCCACACCACACCAGTAGGAGGATGTTGGGCCCGACGGATGTAGCGGGTATTAAACTTGCTTACACAACTGTTCTTCAGTGGAATCGGGTCTCGAACCTGAAACTCTCTGGCTCCGAGGCCGAGATCTTGCCACCAAGCCATCGTGGCCCATCCGTTACTTTCAGTGAAATTGTTAGATTTATATCAATATTCAAACCATCATATATATTTTGAAACTAATATTAGCTAAAGACATTCGCTCCTTATCAAGGCCCATAATTTTATGTGGAGAAGGGGAGCGAAGAGAAACAATGCCTTTATTGCAGAGTGTGAAAAAAAGGTTTGGCGGAGATCATTCCAGCTGGGTTTTAACGAAAAGTTAAGAACTTCTCTCAGCTGTCGGTTTGAATAGATTGGTGATTATGTTAGATTTTGGGAATGCTTTTGGTCTTCTTTTTAAGTGATATCACCAATTATCACTGAAGTTTTCAGCTTCTTCATTAAATCCTTTAGTGTTCGTTAAAGATTAGATATAGCTTTGCTTTCTATCGGCGAATATTTTTAGCGGCAATAAGAAGCTTACAGGAACTTGCTGCTTTTCAAAATTGCTATGATTTGCCCAATCAAAACGGCAAGAGTCTTCTGGGCACTGAAGCCTAAACATGGCTTGTCTGTTCACGTACACCCCAAGCCAAAGGTTAAGCTTCCGAAGAAGCAATTATTTATTGAACAATACAGTAGTTAACTCTTCCGAAGAACTCCATTCACGTCTCTAACGAACCCAACCCCATAACAACTCCGAGTCTTTTGTCTCCAAGACGCAACCTTCTTTTAGGAGCTATACAAGGCATCCACTCGGAGGGCAAAGCTTCTTCAAATGTTCGCCAAGCGAGACCAAATGGGAAGAGCGACAGAGAAACAGATAATTGGCCATTGTTTCCATGCCCGACTACTTCTTGAGTATCTGTCCCATCCGACCATTACTTATCTGTAGTCCAGATGATCGCTCGGTATGTGTTTTATGATAAATAAC
>JAPMOR010077741.1:0-16427 GCA_026543865.1 Argiope aurantia
CAAATTTTAAAATAAATTCAATTAAGTTTTAAAATTCAACTTATAGATAACATATACATTCATTTATATAGTTTTATAGAGAACAAGGCACTGAAAGAGAAACTTCAAAGACCAAAAGAGAATTACAACCCAATTAAGGATGGAGAAAGCAAGATGAAAAATTTGTTCAAAAAAGAACATTCCTTGAATAGCTTTTAAACCTTATGAAAAAAATAATCAAGCAATTCTAAAGGTCTTTCATTTCTTTGTATTTACATAGTAATAAAAAAAAGAATTAAGCAAAGATTTTGTGGTTAATGGCAACATAGATTTATACATCCAAGTTGAAAACAATTTCAAAAATATAAAAGGAGGCTGAAAAGGCATGTGAAACAGTTAGGATAAAATAATTCGGTGCCATAGAATCCTGAGAAACTGGAACATGCTCTCAATTTGCTGCCTGAATCTAAAGTTTAAAAATTAGAAATTCATTAATTTTTTTCAATTTGCTCTTACGGGACTCATTAAGATTGTTGGGAGGGAGAATGTTACGCAAATTTTAATATTGTTATTTTAAATTCCTTTCATAGTAGTCGTTAACATTTGTTCTTGAATTCACAATTTCGTAAAATATGTGAATTTTAAATCGAACTGGATTAATATTTACATTTATGTTTATACAGTTAATATGAAATAATGCTTTTACTCCTAATTCATAAAATGCCAGCTAAAGCTGTATATGCGGAGTTACCTGCCATAGGAGTAATGTTGCAAAAAATGAACTTCTTAGAAAATTGATTACTAAAAAAGGGATAATAAATTGGTTATACAAAAGATAAAAAATTATCAGTTAATAAACACTGAAATTTGTTTAGTGCAAACTCATTACTAAATTTACAATTACAAAACTCCCTTGAGCAAGTTAATTAATTTCTCCAAGCTCGTTGACTCTATTTTTTCAATCATGTACCACTAATTTTCTATTAATCAATTTTTATCTACTTTATTCTAAAGTTCTTTTTTATTTAGTAAAATTTAAATGATTTCCAAACTTAAAGCAAATAAAAATGATGAAGAACTGAAAGAAAAACCAATAGTTTTATTTATTTAAGTGGTAACACATTTCATTTTTTAAAATAATTTTTTTAATTATAATTTTGTTTTGGTAATTTTCCTCTTTGCATGAGATTCCATATTTTATATGCTAAAATTCTTCATTAACAATTTTTTTCTATAAAAACACAACTGCATTTTTCTTATTGTGATTGACGACCATTCTATGATTGAACTGACATGGAATGACAAAAATGTCGGTGACTTTCAAATAGGCAGCTGTCTAGGACCTTTAAATTGAAAGGGGGGGTCAAAATACATTTCTATTAAAGAATTTTATTTTTCTAGTATCCAAAAAATAATTTTGTGAAAAAATTCTATGAATTATAAAATATTAGAATATCAATATTTTATCGAATATAATTGATCAGATTCTTTTAAGTTTCATTATATTATTAAATTATATATAAACATGGAAAATCGACCTCAACAGTATTAGATATGAACGTGAATGTAGGGCTCTCTGGAGTCAGAACAGATAAATAATTAAAAAAAATCTTTCTGGTATAATAAAATAAAAAAAAATTAAACTAATATAAAGTATTATTCCCAAAATTTCAATTTATTACACTGTCTGAGATATTCATGGTAATTAATTTCACAATGATAAATAATTGATACAAAAGCAAAAAATTTACAAAACAGAAATAAAAAAATAAATGTAATCTCACAGTTAGTTTCGTTTAATATTTGAGTATTTCCCAAGCAGCAAGGGTAGTCGCCAAACGATTCGGCAACATCGCCTCCGGCGGAAATAGCTTGCCAGTATTTAACCAATGTCGCCTTTGCATTGGCGCGACATCGGATTTTGACCATATTTTTTTCTGTCGCCTCTGAAGGTCCCTTTTCATCGGGGCAAACTCCTGCGGCGACTTTGTGAAAACGACCGACTCAAAGTAATCGGTCCATAGTCGCCTCGATATCTGGAAAGTCGCTTTTCCTAGGCGGCGCTATGCAAATATATTTTAGAAATTTCCCATGAATCTCCTGGCGTGTATTGGATTTTGAAATTCAACCAGCAACGCATGCTATCATTTCAAGAAACTTGGTAAATGTATAGTATTTATTATTATATATTTGTCAATAATATATTATTTATTCTAAATAGTGAATAAAAAATATTATTTTTGTTGAAGCCATTCGAACTCGTTGATTACCTGAAACATGGATTTGCAAGTGGTATTATTAGCTTTAGGTTCAAGCGACCATCACCATTTCTTTTCTTCTTCGTATTCTTTTCAAGTGATTTTATTTCTTGTTATCTTTTTTTTTGTGAGTGTTTGTGTGTTCTTAAATTATTGCAGATATTTTTCCATTTCATTTACAATTCCTTTCCTTTTGTTAACAAGAATTTCTAATAAAAAAGGTTTAAAAAAAATATTAAATTACGTTCTTATGTTTTGGTTTTGCAATAACATTTGTGCTATTATTTTTATTTTGACATAAGGCTAAAAAAATAAATTAGCAGAATATATTTATTGTAAATTTCAAAAAAAAATCTTTAAAACTTGCAATTATGTAGTTATATTTGAATACTCTTATATGAATAGTTTATAATTATTTCACCTTTCATAAAATAGTAACATAAATTTTACACCCATTAGTTTATATTATTTTTCTCTATTGTCCTAAACATTATTATAATATTTGCCTACATAGTCCATTATCATATTGAAAACATTGTCAAGCTTATGAAGTTCTATAACACTTTCGCTCGTTAATTACATACCTCCAATTATCAAAAAATATTTTATTTGTACTTTAAAAAGAAGTGAAAGCTCAATCATTATTCTAACTAAGAAATATGTTTTCTAGGCTCATCAAATCTGCAAAAAGAAAAGTCAACTTGAAGAAAAGTATATGTATAATTCTTTATATGTTTTACAAGCAAAATATGAAATCCAGCATTCTATAGAATGCCCAAGCATTATATATAATGCCTAAAACAAGCCAGTAATGTATGAAAAAATTTGTATTTCATACATTTTCTAAGCATTCTATAGAATTCCAAATGACAACCTGGAGAAGTATGAAATACATCTCTCAGTCAATGAAATGAAAATTTTGTGCACCTTTTGTTTCAAAACTGAAAATGCAATTAAAGATAAAATAATTATTAAAATTAATATATACATATAAGCAAAAAAAATTTCTCACTATTTGTTTGGAAACTATTGTGCAAGTTCCTATTCCTGACTTCAAGGGGCAAAATATTGGACGTTATAATTAATGTGACGGAGTATGGTTTCTACCAACTTAGAACATCAGAAGGAAATTTAAAACAAATATATGTGGGATCCTAATTCCCTTTATATCGTAAGAACTTGTTTAGAATTGAAGATATTCCAAATCACGAAATTTCTGTCTGGTCGGTTGCAATTACTCAGAGCAGTGGAAGCAACCAAGGATTTATCAAATGTTATATGTTAAACAAAATGCCAAAATATAAAATGTTTTTTCGTGAAAAATGCAGTAAAATTTCAAAATGTCATTCAAGCCTATCACATTACAACAAGTAGGTAAATTTTAATTTTTGATTTTTTTTTATATGAAAACTTATTTGCCTTAATAAGAAAGGCATAAATTTTGTTTTTCATTATATAATTTGAATAAATTTTTTTTAATGGCAACCTCATTATTTTTTCAGACTGACAATTCAAGTGATTTTAATTCTATTTAGCTTATTTAATTTTCCTTTTCATTTACAATTTTTCTATGAAAGAAGTTTAAAAAAGTGTTAAATACCATTCTTATATTTTGGTATTGCAATAACATTTGTGTGATTATTTTTATTTTTACATGAGGCTAAAAAAAAAGTTTAGCAGAATGTATTTATTGTTCAAAAAGAAATTTCTTTAAAACTTGAGATTATGCAGGCACTTTTGCGTACTCTTATATAAATAGTTTCTAATTATTTCACCTTGCATAAAACAGTAGCATAAATTTTTACTCCCATTAGTTTGAGTTTTTTTTTTTCTTTATTATCCTAAACATTATTATAAAGTTTGCCAACATAGTTCAATATCAGAACAAAAATATTATGCTTGTGAAGTTCTATAAGACTTGTTTGTTACCCAAGCAGAAAAGATCGTTGGCCAACCATCGCCCCACGGAACGAACGAGATTGAGGCGAGATCGGAGGCGATCTCTCCCCGACATTGATCATGTCCCCCGGCGGTTCGCCGCGCGATGGTCGCCCCGACTTGTTTTCGACAAATTTTCCGATCATTTGGCGACGTGTTAATATCACGGGCGACGTTATACTAAGCATTTCGCGACATTTTTTAATCAATGGGTGACCCAATACCAATCATTTCCCCATGTGTTTTAACAATCGGCGATCCAATACCAAATATTTACCCATGTATTTTAGCAATGGGCGACCAAATACAAATCATTAGGCGATTTATTTCTTAACACTTGCTGGTGTCAAACCGAAATATTAGTTTAGTGGTTATTCAATTTTCTCAAACTCTAGAAACTAGTGTCATAATATTTAAAACTATCATATTTTCAAAATTTTGTCAAAAGACTGAAAATACGAGATACTTTGAATAGTTTACTTTTCTTTTTTACCTATTAATAATAATGTTTGTTACTTATTTTGATAAATTTAAAATACCATAAAATACTTGCTTTTGATAAAAATTCATGGAAAATGTCATTCTAACAATTCTTCCAACTTTTTTTAACTATTATTATAGCATAGATTTTACAACAATCTTACCCTATAAAATGTTTAAATGACATTTTTTTACTGCTCTTTAAAAAAATAAACAAATGTTACAATTATATGAAATAATTTTAAATTTGATCACCTACACATCTATCTACATATAAGATTTATTTCCTTCATTGATATTTCCTGTTTATTTTCATTGTTTAATGCATGGGAAGAAATGTTAACATAATCATAGTTTCAATTATATAATTAATCAGTATGATTTTAACTGATATTAGAAATTTAAAAGTAGATGTATTATATATATTGCCTATATCATCTGTTTTTATTATCTTTTATCTATTTCATAGTTATTTATCTTTATCTATTTCATAAAAATTCGAAACAGAAATATATATAATGCTTATTACAAAAATATTTTCTTTACTATACACACTTTTATATTGCTTAATGTGAGTAATAACAAATAATTTCTAAAGAATAATGAATAAAACACAAATTCCTATTTTAACACCCTAAAATTTAATGCATTGGTTAAAAATAATTTAAAACACTAAATTAAATAATTAATATTATATATTTTTTCAATAGAAAACATTTTACAAGCACAAATTAATAAGTTACTTCAAATTTCTAATATTTTCATAATTTATGTTTAGTGAGGTTTAGATTCGTAGCAAAATAACCAAATTTTATCTATGTTAAACTCCGAATATTTCACAAATATGTTTCATAAAAATTCCATGCACAAAAATGCAACACTTCTTTCAGTTTTACTGATTCTATTTACTATTAACTTACCAAATTACTTCATCAAGAAATTTTATACCTCATTATAAATGTTAATGTTACTTAATGTCCAACAGAAAATATTTTATACGCACAAATTAATAATTTACTTCAAATTTCTAATATTTTTTTTATTATCTATGATTAGTTTGGTTTTATGGCACAAGAACTAAATTTGATCTTTGATTAACACTGAATATTTCTCAAAAATTCCATACACAAAAATTCAGCAATTCTTTCAATTCTACAAAATTCCTTATACTTACTATTAACATGCAAAGTTACTTCAAGTTGCAGAAATTTTAAACATTATAAATGTTAGTGTCAGCTGATGTCCAACATACAACATTTTACAAGCACAAATTTATAATTTACTTCAAATTTCTAATATTTTCTTGATCTATATTTAGTTGCTGGTTTTGTAGCACAAGAACCAAATTTAATTAATGATTAACTCTGAATATTTTACAAAAATTCCATACCCAAACATGGGACACTTCTTCCCATTATAGGAAATTTTTTTACTATTAATTTACAGAGTTACTTCATATTGCATTAATTTTATACTTCTTTATAAATGTTAGTGTTAGCTAATATACAATAAACAACAATTTACAAGCACAAACTTACTTCTTATTTAATTACTTACTTCAAATTTCTAATATTTTCATAATTTATGTTTAGTGAAGTTTAGATTTGTGGCAAAATAACCAAATTTGATCTACGATTAACTCTGAATATTTAAAAAATATGTTTCACAAAAATTCCATGCACAAAAATGCAACACTTCCTTTACTTATACAAAATCTTATTTATTATTAACTTACAAAGTTACTTTATGGTGTAGAAATTTTAAACCTCATTATAAATGTTAGTAACACTACCTTCAATTGTACGAAATTTCTTGAGATAAATATTTTTTTAATTATTATTTTCCCCTCTTTATTTTTAGGAGAAAAGAAAAACAACTATGCAAAACAATTTATTTAAAAAGACCTTCATTAAATAATATTTTAGAAATACAAAGTAAAATAATAATTTACTTGAAATTTTTTACTGTATTTTCTGTCATGACTTATACACCCAAGCAAAATCCTGAAACAATGACTTATAATTTACAAGAATAAATAATATTGTCACAAAGTCATTTATAAAAAATTTATTTAAACTTTATTTATAATGTAATACTTGAAGAGTTTGAAATTTCTAAAAATCCACACAATAATCCAAGTACAAATAAAACATTTGTTGACATTTGGAGATGAGTAATTAATAAGCGAAAGCATAAAACTTCATAAGCATAATATTTTTGTTCTGATATTGGACTGTGTAAGCAAACTTTATAATAATGTTTAGGATAATAAAGAAAACCGGAGTTTAACCCCCAGCTTGGCGCAATTTTCAAAAATCGCCGACAACGGTCGTGGGCTGTGTTTTGCGAAATGTTCAAAAGCGAGGGAGCAATGTTCCAATCATAGCGCATAATAAAGGCGAAAGATAATAAGTTTGCCAGTCTGGAGGTTACCAACTTTGGAGCGTTATCGTTATTTGGCGAAGAAGGAGGTTCAACTACGGTTCAACCAAAAAAACTCAAACTAATGGGAGTAAAATTTATGTTACTCTTTTATGAAATGTGAACTAATTAGAAACTATTCATATAAGAGTACTCAAAAGTGCCTGCATAATCTCAAGTTTTAAAGAATTTTTTTTTTTGAAGTTTACAATAAATACATTCTGCTAAACTTTTTTTTAGCCTCATGTCAAAATAAAAATAATTACACAAATGTTATTTCAATATCAAAATATAAAAATGTTATTTAATACTTTTTTAGACTTCTTTAATAGAAAAATTGTAAATGAAAAGGAAAATTAACTAAGCTAAATAGAATTAAAATCACTTGAATTGTCAATTTGAAAAAATAATGAGGTTGCCATTAAAAAAAATTATTCAAATTATATAGAGAAAAATAAAAGTTGTACAAACAAAATTTATGCCTTTCTAATTCAGGCAAATAAGTTTTCAGATAAAAAAAATCAGAAATTAAAATTTACTTCCTTGTCATTCAAGCTTAACACATTACAACATTTTGAAGTTTTACTACATTTTTCACGAAAAGAGATTACATATTTTGAGACTTTGTTTAACACATACATTTGATAAATCCTTGGTTGCTTCCACTGCTTTGAGTAATTGCAACCAACCAGAAAGAAATTTTGTGATTTGGAATATCTTCAATTCTATACAAGTTCTTAGGATATAAAGTGAATTGGGATCTCACATATAATTCTTTTAAATTTCCTTCTGATGTTCCAAGTCGGTAGAAACCATACTCTGTCACATTAATTATAACGTCCAATATCTTGCCCCTTGAAGTCAGGAATAGGAACTTGCACAATAGTTTCCAAACAAATAGTGAGAAATTTTTTTTGCTTATATTTATAGATTAATTTTAATAATTATTTTATCTTTAATTGCATTTTCAGTTTTGAAACAAAGGGTGCACAAAATTTTCATTTCATTGAATGAGAGATGTATTTCATACTTTGCCAGGTTGTCATTTGGAATTCTATAGAATGCTTAGAAAATGTATGAAATATAAATTTTTTCATACATTACTGGCTTATTTTAGGCATTATATATAATGCATGGGCATTCTATAGAATACTGGATTTCATATTTTGCTAGTAACACATATAAAGAATTATACATATACTTTTCTTCAAGTTGACTCTTCTTTTTGCAGATTTGATGAGCCTAGAAAACATATTTCTTAGTTAGAATAATGATTGAGCTTTCACTTCTTTAAAAAGTACAAATGAAATATTTGTTGACAATTGGAGATATGTAATTAAGGAGCAAAAGTCTTATAGAACTTCATAAGCTTGATAATGTTTTCAATCTGATAATGAACTATGTAGGCAAATATTATAATAATGTTTAGGGCAATAGAGAAAAATAATATAAACTAATGGGTGTCAAAAATTTATGTTACTATTTTATGAAATGTGAAATAATTATAAACTATTAACATGAGAGTATTCAAATATAACTACATAATTGCAAGTTTTAAAGATTTTTTTTTTGAAATATACAATAAATATATTCTGCTAATCCATTTTTTTTAACCTTATGTTGAAATAAAAATAATAACACAAATGTTATTGCAAAACCAAAACATAAGTACATAATTTAATATGTTTTTTAACTTTTCTCATTAGAAATTGTTGTTAACAAAAGGAAAGAAATTGTAAATGAAATGGAAAAATATCTGCAATAATTTAAGGACACACACACACAAAAAGATAACAAGAAATAAAATCACCTGAAAAGTATACGAACAAGAAAAGAAATGATAATGGTCGCTTATGCCTAACGCTAATAATATCATGCGCAACTCCATGTTTCAGGTAAGCAATGAGTTTGAACGGCTTCAGCAAAACTAATCTTTTTTATTCACTATTTAGAATAAATAATATATTATTTACAAATATATAATAATAAATACTTTACACTTCCCAAGTTTCTTGAAATGACAGCATGCGTTGCTGGTTGAATTTAAAAATCCAATACACACCAGGTGCTTCATGGGAAATTTCTAAAATATATTCGCATAGCGCTGCCTAGGAAAAGCAACTTTCCAGACATCGAGATGACTATAGACTGATTGCTTTGAGCCAGTCTTTTTCACTAAGTCAACGTAGGAGTTCTCCCCGGTGAAAAAGCGACCTTCAGAGGCGACAGAAAAAATATGGTCAGAATCCAATGTCGCAAAGGTGATATTGGCAAAATACGAACGACCTATATCAGATGGATGCGATGGTTGGCCAACCGTTTGGTGACTTCTCTTCCTGCTTGGGTAATTACTCATCTCCAATTGTCAACAAATGTTTTATTTATACTTTTAAATGAAGTGAAATTTCAATTATTATTAAAAATGAAAAGTGAAATGCATAAATAAATGTATAATTCTTTATATGTAGCTGAAGATTCAGTTATACATATATATAATATTTATATAAATGTGTTTGAATTTTAGAAGTTTCAAACTCTTCAAGTATTACATAATAAATAAAGTTCAAAGAAATTTTTTATAAATGACTCTGTAACAATACTATTTATTCTTGTAAGTTATAAGTCATAGTTTAAGGATTTTACTTGGCTGTGCAAGTCATTACAGAAAATTTGGTAAAAAATTTCAAGTAAATTATTATTTTACTTTGCATTTCAAAAATATTATTTAATGAAGGTCTCTGTAAATAAATTGTTTTGCATAGTTCTTTTTCTTTTCTCCTAAAAATAAAGAGGAGAAAAATCATAATTAAAAAAATATTTATCTCAAGAAATTTCGTACAATTGAAAGAAGTGTTTAGATTTTTGAGTATGGAATTTTTATGAAATATTCAGAGTTAATCATTAATTAAATCTGGTTCTTGTGCTACAAAACCAAACAACTAAATATAGATCAAGAAAATATTAGAAATTTGAAGTAAATTATTAATTTATGCTTGTAAAATGTTCTATGTTGGACATCAACTAACACTAACGTTTATAATGAGGTAAAAAAATTTCTACAACTTGAAGTAACTTTGCAAGTTAATAGTAAATATAAAGATTTTTGTAGAATTGAAAGAAGTGTTGCATTTTTGTGTATTGAATTTTTACAAATATTCAGTGTTAATCAAAGATCAAATTTACTTCTTGTGCCATAAAACCAAAATAATCATAGATAATAATAAAATATTAGAAAATGCAAGTAAATTATTAATTTGTGCTTATAAAATATTATCTGTTGGACATTAACTAACTTTAACATTTATAATGAGGTATAAAATATCTTAATGAAGTAATTTGGTAAGAATAATAAATAGAATCAGTAAAACTGAAAGAAGTGTTGCATTTTTGTGCATGGAATTTTTATGAAACATATTTGTGAAATATTCAGATTTTAACATACATGAAATTTGGTTATTTTGCTACAAATCTGAACCTCACTACACATAAATTAAGAAAATATTAGAAATTTGAAGTAACATAAATTTGTGCTTGTAAAATGTTTTGCATTGAAGAAACATATAATAGGAATTATATAATTTAGTGTTTTACACAATTTTTAACCAATGCATTAAATTTTAGGGTGTTAAAATACATAAAAATAGGAATTTACATTTTATTCATTATGCTTTAGAAACTATTTGTTTATTGCTCACATTAAGCAATATAAAAGTGTGTATAGTAAAGAAAATATTTTTTAGTAAGAATGATATATTTTTCTGTTTCGAATTTTCATGAAACAGCTTTTAAAAACAGATGATATATTCAATATATTTAATACACCTACTTTTAAATTTCTAATATCAGTAAAATTATACTGATTAATTATATAATTGAAACTATGATTATGTAAACATTTCTTCCCAAGCATTAAACAATGGAAACAAATAGGAAATATCAATGAAGCAAATTAATCTTATATGTAGATAGATATGCAGATGATCAAATTTAAAATTATTTCAGAAAATTTTAGCATTTGTTAATTTTTTTTAAAGAACGGTAAAAAAAATTTATAGGGTAAGATTGTGGTAAAATCTATGCTATAATAATAGTTAAAAAAAAGTTGGAAGAATTGTTAGAATGACATTTTCCATGAATTTTTATCAAAAGCCTTTTTTGAATTGAATTTTTATCAAATTTATGGAATTTTAAATTTATCAAAATAAGTAACAAACACTATTATTTATAGGTAAAAAAGAAAAGTGAACTATTCAAAATATCTCGTATTTTCAGTCTTTTGACAAAATTTATGGAAATATGATAGTTTTAAATATTACTAAACTAGTTTCTAGAGTGGGTGAAAATTTAATAATCACTAAACTAATATTTCAGTTTGACACCAGCAAGTGTTCAGAAATGAATCGACTAATGATTGGTATTTGGTTCCCCATTGCTAACATACATGGGGAAATTATTGGTATTGGGTCACCCATTGCTAAAATGCATGGGGTGATTATTGGTATTGGGTCGCCCTTTGCTAAAAGACATAGGGAAATGATTGGTATTGGCTCGCCCATTCCTAAAACACATGGAGAAATGATTGGTATTGGCTGGCCCATTGCTAAAACAGGTCGCGAAATGCTTGTTACAACGATAATAGCATGTCGTCAAATTGGTCGAAAACAAGCCGGGGCGACCATTAACGGGGGACATGACCTCGCACGTTCTGTGGGGCGATGCTTGCCCGACGAATTTTTGCTGCTTGGGTTATTTTTTTTTTCTTCATTACAGATAAACAAAAATTACACAAAATAAAATAAGAATTATTCAAACTGTCAAAAACGATAAGGAAATCCAATATTAATATAGATAAATAGTTCAATAAATAATCTAATGTACATACATACCAAGTAAAACTCAAACTTTGCTTCGATTTTAAGAAACGTTCTCTATAAATTCGAAATGTATTCGATTTTCAAATATTCACCAAAAACGAAATAGTTTTAAGAAACTATAAACGTCGAATGTCCATATTAGCTTCTTCAAAGTTTTAACACGAATTCAAAGCCATTTAACCATTGGGATAAACAAAAATTCAATAACACAAAACATAATTCCCAAATCTGTCAACTAGTTTTGTTTCTGAATTACACAATTCCACGAGAGTTGATCGGTTTATGTTGATGGTGATGATGGTTAAAATTTGGAAAACCGGTATAGGTATAAATTGTTAATTCCTCAATAATAATTTGAATTGAATGTATATAAAAAAGTATTTCGCATATTTTATTCTAAATACAAGAATTAAAGAAAGGATGTATTGTTTTTTTAGTTTCTGAGAAAATATTTATTTACCGCTCATGGATCCGAATTCATAAACGATATAAGAGAACGCATTTCATTCCTTTCTGCTCCGTTCATTGTTGAAAGGGAGAGATTGGGTGAAACAGTTCATTCGAAGTACAAATTACATCCTTGTTGCATGACGCCCTTCCAGTATGGTTGCTCTCCTGCTAAATGTTTTCGCCAAAAGATGAAGCCAAGAATTTGAAATTTCTTGCCATGAACGTATAACAGTTTTTATAGGAATGTCGTGAGAGAACATAATTTCTATAGAATAAAATGTGTCTATGTATATGTAACTTAATATTTTTAATTGTATAGGCTCATAACATATGCCTGGAAAATATCAGAGCTTCTAATGGCGTTTTCTTTATATTATTATTAAATAAATAACAATAACTAATCTGATTTTAATCTGCAAACTAAAAATTAATTTCTATACGATTTATCATCGATTGGTTTTCGAAATGAAACTGTATGTTTGTATTGGACCAGGAATAAAAAGGATATGTTTCAAAAAATTTAAATGGAAATTAAAAACACAAATCTCATGTTGATGTAGTTTTATTCTCTTACCGTATGTTTGTAATTTGGCTTTGTTTGCTGGAGAATATTTAAATTTGTTTTCTTCATTTAAAATCCGTTTTAATATGCATAAATTTTCTAAATTGTTTCATAACGTTTTCATTTTCTTTCATTTAATATGAACTTAAAACTGAATTAGTATTTTACATATTTCAATAAAATAA
This sequence comes from Argiope aurantia, assembly GCA_026543865.1. Classification (NCBI taxonomy): domain Eukaryota; kingdom Metazoa; phylum Arthropoda; class Arachnida; order Araneae; family Araneidae; genus Argiope; species Argiope aurantia. Next base: position 13,148 of record JAPMOR010077741.1, read on the forward strand.
ATTTAAATGTTTTTCATAGAAATTATTTACGAATTTAGAAAACATTTGTATTTCTAAAAATAATGATAAAATGAAATGAAATTTCACACATTATTAAGCAATAGACCGAAGTCATGCCATCTTTAAAGCATGGTCTGATTAAGTAATGGGTTAATAATAGTTAGTAACAATTACACAGGGGCAGAAAATTAATGTTTAGTTTGATAATTGCCTTTGGAGAAATGCGGTATTGAAATATTATGTTATTAAACAGTTTCATTAACGATATAGCAGAGTGCAAGCTATATCTGCGCATACTGCCGTCGCGCCATCTGTATGAAAAGAGTTTTTCTGTAAAACAGTGGCGAGCAGCCGGGAAGAGATGTGTCTACCATCGCCTCTCGTCAAATTATTGAGTGTGGATTAAAAGTGAATTGTAGTCCGCTAAATGAGAATTTATTGAGTTCAAGTTCTTTTCATGAGCAACGACGACACATGCAAATGGACTGATAGATGTCCTCAGACATAAATGGATTTCAACCATTATTTCACAAGTGTCTACAATTTTAATGTAAAGACAATGTGGTGAATATCATATAAGCAAGCATATAAGTCTTCTACCGGAGCGATCGTTTTGGTAAAATTGTTAAGTTACTGGACTGCTAACCAAAAGGTCCCAGGCTCTATCCTACGCGCTTCGCTACCGCCTCATTGGTGACCTCGGACAATGTACCTTCAACCTTCGTACAGCTGTTGTGGCGCCATCTACTCACAGCTAAAGTCATCAGACTCACTTGACGCAGCAACCCAAAGTCGCCAGACACACTTGGCGCATTAGCACGCACACACGCTCGCCATAACGCTTGTCGCCATTCAACTAGGTACAGACCCATTAAGACAACAGCTAATATTACATCACCATTCAACATCCATATCGTTCGTCTCATCTCCGACTCACTGGAGGGAGAGTACTGTGGTGAGTAACATATAAGCCAGTTAACAACTCTTCTACCCGAACGATCGTTTTGGTAAAATTGTGAAGTTAATGGACTACTAACCAAAAGGTCCCACGTTCTATCCTACGCGCATCGCTTACCGCCTCAACAATATACACATATAATCTAGAAGAGGAATCTTCAGCAATACAGTTATTAATTAACGTAAATTAGGATCCTCACAAATTTTTTAAAAATTACGGTGAATTGCGACTAAAACAAAGCTGTTTTGCACCAAAAGATATAAAACTAGTTTTAATTTCTTCATCATAAGCTGCTTGCTCAATAATTACTGAATTCCCATAAAATAATGCAGAATTTTAATCCTTTAATTGCAAATAGCGAAATATCGTACTAAAAAAATGTTTGTGTGCACATACTATGCCAGATATTTTTAATATATTTACATGTTCTTCTATATTTCATAATTAATTCATTCTTAGAAATTTGTGTTTATTAATTTATTTTAATGATTAATAAGAAAAGAAAGAAAGAACCAAAGACATTTTCCAATTCGCTGCAAGTCTTTCAGGTGAATCTCGTAGCATACTCCTTCAGGATTTTCTTCTCTTCTTCAGACAGCGAAGTTTCGTGAATGCACAGTTTAACTAAATGCCCTTTGTCTCTCCTCATAAGATCCCTCAAAAGTCTCGAAACCAGAGACCGGAGACAAGTCTCATTCTTTTTCCAAGGTCTACGTTTCTAAAAATTATCTGGAGAGGTTCCGTATCTTCAGAATAGGAAAATCCAGAAAGGAAACAATGCAGCTTACGCAGAAAGTGTTTTCTAAAGTCTACAGGACTGCGGACAAAAAATTCCTGAATCAAATTCGGCAAATAGTAACCGGACTCTTTAATAACCGCAGTAATATGTCCTAGTAAATAATCATACTTGCTTTCAGGAAGGAAAATCCAGATAATTGCTGCGATGTCCAAGAAAAGGTCCTGAAATGGCCAGTCCAGAAAGCAACACAAAACTTCGCAACGGTACGCCTTTAAAGCTTGCACCTGATGTTCGGAGCTCATCGTGGATAGCAAATAGCATAACACTTTTGAAAGCTTTCTCTTCGAAAAGACGGAAGATTGTCTTCTTAGATTCCTACAGCGTTCAGCAATGATAAAGTGGATTGTTCTAAATACAAATGAGTTTTGCTTTTTATTGTTTAATTATTGAATAAAAATTTTTTTATTCCTGATTCTTTCCCCGTGCGCTCTGTGAATTCAAAGACGTCCTTCGAAAAGGAGATATCCTTTAAAGATGTAGAACTGATACCAAAGTCCCTTCCCATTTTACTCTTTAGACACTGAGCCACAACCTTCGTAAAACAAGACCTCACAACTTGTTTGTGACGTCACACAGGTAGGATGATTGGTTGCCGTGAGCATAATCCCGCTTTTCTCCTCGATGTTTAGGTTTATTTTAAATTCACTTAAAAATAACTTATTATTAATATTAAGACATTTATCTTGCATGAAATTCAAGATTATTTATTTTTTCCCTGTGTGAATAAAAGAAACGGCATGGTAGAAAATCTTACGGTCCTCTATAGCTTATTGACGATTTAATAAGATTCAAACTTTCTAAGATTTAAATCACAAGGTAAATTCATTAGATACATACATTGGGGTATTATTGTGGTGCTGTCATGACAGCGCGCCAAAACCAGCGCCTCTAGCGGCAAAAGTACTGTAGCTGCCAGTTCAGAGTAGGCCGGGGTGAAAGACGTTTGCAACGGAAGACGTTCGTTGTATAACTAGAAAGAAGACGTGTTTTGACGATGCCACTGTAGACGATAGCCGTAACGTTCTATAACTTGAAAGAAGACGAGGTGTCTTAATTAACTTTGTTTACTTCAGTGTTTGTATTGTTCCTGTTCCGTCCATCTTCCATTAATCTTGTAACTAAATTCAGAATATAGTCATTTTATCATCAGTTGGCCGTCTCATCCTTTATGTGTTAAAACGCCCACAAACAACCTACATTATTGTTAGTTCTTCTTGTTTTAATGGAGATTTTTTTTATTTTATAAAAAATCGTTTTGTTTTTTCTCTGAAAATATTTTTTAAAGCTTGAAATTAAATTAATCATTAGGACTTTTTAAAGCTTTTGAAGATTTTTTTACTGTAGTGACAAGTAATACATGTATTTTATAAGTTAACATATAATTATTTACTTCTCAAATTACTTATGAACTTCCAAATAAAATATTAATGTATTTAATATAAAATTTAAATTTTGCACCAACTAAATCTGTTGATAAAAAAAGAATTACTTTCACGGCTTGTTTTTTCACATTAAGAATTGTT
>JAPMOR010077752.1:0-23164 GCA_026543865.1 Argiope aurantia
TTTTTTTTGTCTGGAAATTTTCTGTCCTTTACTAAATCAAGCTCATATAATCTTTAAAGAAGAACATTTTCTAAGGAATCAACTATATAAAATACTATTTCTACAATATCCTCCAAAATTTGAATTTTAACTATAAAAAATAACCTATATTTTTTCAGTATACATTACGTCTATTCACATTAAAATGAAAATTTACAATATTTCGTTTCGACGTGAAGAGAAATTTTGTGGGAAAAGAGTAAATCTTCTGTATGGAAGGTGATTCTTTTTGACAAGTCAATATATCATATTTTATGAAAGTCGTAGTTGAAAATATTGCCCTAGACATCCTAAATTCCTTTCCTGCACCTACTAGAGGACCATATATATCAAAATAAAATATTCATCATTATTATTCTTGATGCATACATAAAAATATTGAGAGCGATATTCGTCAGAAATATGTTTAATTCATATAACTGTATTCTTAGTGTATATTACGTTTTGCATACATGCTAATCTTAACAACAATTTGAATGATGGATGAAAGTAACAATGCATTCGAATAATGAATAAAAGTTTCCAAAAGAATGTAAATTCAATGCTTTCTTATGAACATATATTCTTTATTTTCAAGAAAGAAAATATTTTTTTTAACTTGATAACATATTAAATTTTACATAATCCTTGTAAAATATTTAATATAAATTGGCACATTATTTAATACATACGTTTTTTGAAATGCATAAATGAATGCATTTGTATGCATAAATGCATAATAAATGTTTATGCATGAAAAATTACAAAATATCCTGAATTATAAAAGAAAAATAATAAATTTACTTTATGTTCAGATATTATTAATGAATTCTTAAACAAAAAGAATAGTTCTTGAACATGTTATAAAGTAGGCGTCAAAATATTTTATTATATTCGTTTGCAAAGAGGAAAAGTTTTTGGTTGCAATTTATGAATATAACCTAAAAAGACTCGGTTGATTTTATTAATCTAGAAATTATTCTAATTGGCGCGCAAACAATAATTTAAACTGCATTGTATTATGTTAGGCTATGTAGTTGGTGTTGTAGTGAATACCTATCATAAATCATATATATCTATCATAAAGATATATCAGATATCTTATATGATACAGATATCATATCAGATATCTGTAATCTACAGGCTCCGTCGAGGTGTGTGTGACGTAATTGTCGCTCTGCTCATCATCCGGTTATGTTTCTAAAAAGCTATTATATCCCCTTTCTTCGGAACACTCTCGCGCATTGCATCGGTGAAGTTCGTAGTAAAAATCAAATGTTTAATTTTCTTAGTTAAAATGAAATTATTTTTCTAAAACGTCCCAATAATTGGACAACAAATACACACAACCTTAATTATGACATCGTGACACAGACGTGATTTGAACACGCAACCTTCTGATATGATTTATGGCAGATATATAGGATTTATGATAGGTATTCACTAAAGTATCAATAATCTTGAAACTGAGAAATATTTCAATTTTTATCTAGTAGATCACATAATGAAACATTATGAATGAAGTAATCAAGCATTTTTGAACAGATAATTGTTAAAAAAAAAGCCAAAACTTAAAAAAGCTAACAGATTTTGTATCATTTATAAAGAAATAAATTTGCAATAAAATGATGCAATTCATAGAATTGCGTATGTATAATATGCATCATGCATTATGAATTAGAGAATCAAAAATTATTTATGCGTTAATTAAGTTTAAAGAACTTTCTGGTCCAATTTGGAAAGAATCAGAATGGGCTGCGGATTCTCTTCTTAAACTAATGACATAATTTGCATACGCTTCAAGATTATGCAAATTGTGTCATTATCTCTATGTATATTTGAACCAAATGATAGAATTAAATAAACCCATAAATTACAAACACTATATGGATTTCACCAATTTTCATTTATTTTGAAAACTAATACTACCCACCAACAGTGGCTCTTTGCTTTCAACTACCTTCTATTTTCGAAAAAATCTCAAAAATAACCCTTAATTGGGGAGGAGAAATTTTAGGATTTAACTGGGGAGGTGCGGTCTACGAGACCGCAATTTATTTACACTCAAATTAAATGTTCTAATGAATTTATTAGTATAAAATACCTCCAATAGATTTTGCAGATATTTTTCTTAATATATAGATATGTTGCAGAAGTTTTTCAAAATGTATTATCATTGAAAAAAGTAAATGCGTTGCAACATACATTTTCTTCTCAAATTACATGTTACAATAGATAATATTCTTGAAAAAACATATTACTTTTTACTTTTTAAACCATATTTATTTTTAAAGTATATGAAGGTATATAGAAGATAATATAATGTAAAATTTCACAGTTATAATAAAAAAAAATTGCAATGGGTAAAATTGACCCTTTTTTTATCTGCTTGTGTGACTTTCATAGCACGGTTTTCTAGGGCATTTTAAACATAGAGGTTACGAACTAGTATAAAAATCAACCTTTAAATTCTATATATGCATCTCTTGGTATATTAATATATTTTATAAATTTTTCAAAATACATTATCACTAGAAAAATTAATTATGTTTGATCATACATATCAAAATCAGTTGAATGCGAACTTTCATAGAAAAACTCTACTGTACAGTTATCATTATCACTAAAATCACTTTATGCTTCATTTAAAAGTGTCTGGAGCACTACTTCATAACAGAATCAGTAAATTGAATGATATTTCGGTTCCCAAGTTTTAGCACCATTTGCTAAGCCTTCTTTATCACTGGGACACTAACAAGGAGGTGCGGTCTTACAGACCGCGCTCAAAGAAATAACTGAATTATTTTTAAAAGCATCGGCTGAAATCGGTTAAAAAAGTGCTCGTGTATTGAAAGTCACATAGCAGGAAGGTACAGGGTCAATCCATTCAATTGAGCTAAAAATGGAATAGTGTTAATCGAAAGTCCATCGCTGGCGGTCTTAGAGACCGCACGTCCCCAGTTAAGCGATAATACATTTGCATTATCTGTGGGATAAACCTTGACTGGTTTTTCAATTCCAAACACAAAATTAAATATTCCATTTAACGATTTCGCCAATATTTATCACATATGAACTCTTAGGAACTTTAGATTTAAAATTGAAGGTTTTGTTTGGTCATTTCTCCATTATTTTGAAGAGATTTTATAGTCGTCAACCTCAGCGACTGCACCAATATTTTTCTCAAATTAATTACTCTACTTTACAAGCGTAGCTAATAAATCAGATTTCTTTATCATTGCTATGCATTGACATTACTTCAGCTTGTTTTGAAAAGAAAAATGCATATCAGCAAAATTAGTCGACAACTTTGTATTAATGCTTTTAAAATGGTCAACGAAAATACTAAGTTATGGGATTAATTTAGTCATGGCAACCAAGTTTGATGAACAGCATTTAAAAAAAAATATACATGAAAAATGTAAATCAGTTTTTAAAATTCTACTACAAAAATAACGATACACTATTCTGATTGATCAGCTATAATTAAAAGTTGTGCAACTTACAATTTGCTGCCGAAAATTGGTGAAATCCATCCAATCGTTGAATTTGAGGATACTGTCAAAGTTTTATTATATAATATTTCACAAAATGGAGAGAAAGAGGGTGATGAGTATTGATGATTTATCTTGTTTTTTCTTTGGATGCAAAATATTTTTTGGAATAGGTCCAGTGAATATGGCTGGCGAAATTTGAGGAGGGTTTTCTCTTTAGACAATGCAAAATGAAACAGTGTTTTTTTATATATATATTTCTCAAAAATAGAAGTTGGAGGAAGACTGGTGACTATTAATGATACATATAAAGGTGTTGTACATTCATATGAAGCTCAAAACTTTCCATCCAAAGCTATTCCAATGGTTTTGGATATGTGAGCGGTTTATTGAATTTTTGTATTATTGCATATTTACGGATTATTTTCTTCTTTCAGGGTTTTTTTTTTCAGACATCATTACTTTATTAAGAAAAATGAAAATACAGCTAATTTTTAAAAATTAAAATTGTTTTTCTTTAACTACATAATTAAAAATTATTTAGATGGACTGAATGCAGTGACCTGATCCTATATTTATACTTTCGTAAGTCCGTAAATTCATCTAAAAATATAACAATACATGTTTGAAATTTTATTACATAAAATAATTTAATACATAAAGAGCTTTAAAGATCAAATGCTAAATGGCATCTCTACTAAACGAATATTCCATTAAATAGATGTAATTAGATATAATGAAATACAATTGCTTTTAAAAAATTTGTAATAACATTAAATCTGAATAATCAAGAAATTTGAAAAGATAATATATTCTCGAAAAATTGGAATCTATAACTTTATCGCTTGGACATGAAAAATTATATCTGATTGTTTTCTGTCATGAGAAGCAACATAATTATATTCGATTCGCTTATTAAAAGTGTTCTATTTAAAAATGAATATTGTTTAGAAAGATTTAAAGTGCATTTCCTTTATTTAAAATTAAAACAGAAGAGCTAAATTCAGTTCTCTCAAATTCTGTTTTCTTTAACAGACACCCACGCAATTCCTCTCACCCCAATTCATGCTTAAATTCTAGCTACCTGCACGCATTTAAAAATAATTGTAAATCTTCAGCATTTTCAATTAAACGTCTTTCAGACCAAAAGAAAAAAAAATGCCAATGCGAAAGAGTGCTGAAAAGAAGTAAGAAATTTCAAATAACTGTCAAGCTTATATTACTGAAACTGACGCACTGAAATGTTGTATTAAGAAGTGGATCTAATGGCAAATAGAAATAATAATAATAAAAAAAATGAGAAGAGGAAAAAGAACTTCCGGGTTAACAAAATGAACGTGCCTGCTTAATATGCAGCTTGCAGAAAAGAGCTCTGGACAAAATCTAGGCACTATATTTAGGTGCACTACCGGGAGTATAAAACAGCGTATTCCAATATTGTTCCATGTCTCTAATTCTTCATTTTGGATTAGCAGAATTTTCAAAAGTTATTTTTGCATATTTTACTTCCACTGATTAAAGTAAATGGTAGTTGTTATTAGAAGTAATTGATGTTGAATGAAACTAATATTGATTGAATTCTTCATTTCAAAAGATTCCATATTCTAGAAATGGTTTTAATATTTAAATAGGAAAAAAATCAAAATGAAAGTTTCTTTTTATCTTTTCTGTTTTTCTTTTTAATCATTAATTCATGCATTTCATCTTCTATTTTATCTCTCAAAATATGAAAAAAAAATCGGAATTTGAAAACAAAAAATAACGTATTTCATGTATGGTTATATTATTTGAAAAAAAATAATTCCTTCATTTGATTTTATTCCACTCTTCCAATCTAACCATTATGAAGAAAAATCAAAAAGTTTCTTTGACAAACATACGTGCAAGAAATAAAAGGAAATAAATTTCTATTCAATAATTTTTGCTTTAGAATATTAATTTATCTTCTCTAATTCATTTTTACACATACTTTTAGTCATATATAGAAATGAGTATTAGAATAGAGATAAGTTTTAATTATATGCAATTTTCTCTAAGAGTACTTTAATTTTATAAAGTTATTTTATAAAATTATATCAATTATATGATAATTTCACTGGAATTTGTGGAAGTTTTAAAGAGTGGAATCTGGTATTAAAATAAAATTCTAGAAAAACCATATACTAAAACATGGTTAATATTGAATTTTTCGCTAAATTTAACTGTTTTTATAATTTTTAACGTATGTCTATTCTAAAAATAGATATCACAAATAAGTGAAGATTATCTTTTATTTATGCTATTTTCACCAAGAATTTCTTTAGCTTAATGAAGTTTATTTTAATTAATGCAATTAAAAGAAACAGACGATAATATTCATTGGAATTTGCGAAGTTTAAAGAGCAGATCCTGGTATTGAAATAAAATTTTAAGATGAAACTATATAATAAAACATGATTAGTATTTAATTTTTTGCTAAAATGAACTAAATTTAAGTTACAAATAAATGAAACTGAAGAATTGTTACAAACAGCAAATATATTATTTGTTGTTATATAAGTATTTTTTCTAAAAAATACTAATACTTTATCGAATTTCAAATATTATTCACAGGATTTTAAAAATAAAAAATTTTTTTGGATCACAATATTTAAATATTGTTCTGATCTAATATATGAAAATAATTGATATGTTCATGAATTCGTTAGCAAATTTTTTTTAAGGAAATCTTTCTCTTCGCAAGAAAACAATTAAATAAACATAACCGATTTTTAAAATTCAAAAACTTATATTAAACCAGTTGTATATTTATTAATAACATTCAAGAATATTTATTGCTATAGCAATAAACAATTGCTAGTATGTAACCTTATAATAAATATTTAAAAGGTATTGAATTATTATCTATGCAATTTAAATAGGAATTTGAAATTACATAACTAAGAAAAAATGCAGTGTATTAGAAATACTTGATATATATATATCTATATATAAATCAACTAATAGTAGTTGGAAAGTGTGATTTACACTAAAATTATTTTCGGGGTGCAAAATTTCTTCTGCGAAAAAAAAAAAAAGAAGTTTCGAATTCTTTGCATAGGCGGCGCTGCTATGAAAACTAAAATCAAGAAGTGCAGAATTTATTTCTTCATAAAGTGTTATTAAACATTTATGCTGTATAACCTATTATCGAGTTTGATAGATAAGTGCTTTTTTTCTGTAGTTTCTGTTCTTTTTGTAGTAAAACTACATCAGACTCTTTCCCATTTCTGTCTATGTACTCACAAGAATTGATTATATAAAGGGATGAATTGCGCGCATAAGTTTTGTAATTCTTGTTTAATTTAAAAATACCAAAGCCTTGCATATACATAAAACACATAACAAATAGTGGAGTATGTAATGGCTTCATATTTTTTTCTTTATTTCTTTTAATGCAAAGCGCCATCTATGGGCAAAATTAGGAACGAAATAGTTTTATTAATGGGAGAAAAACTTCGTTATGAGAAGAATTTTAATGCAAGCCGTACGCTTATATAACGTACAAATGATTTTCTATTTAATTTTAAAATATGAAAAAAAATGTTAAGGTTAGGAAAGTAATTAGGAACAGTGAAGCCTTAGCTAGTAGGAAGGCGTGTGCTTTTCCAAAGCTTGTGCTTTCCTTACATTAAGATAAATAACTTCCCACTTTTTTCTAAAATATTTTCGTTCTTTTACTTATTTTACAACGTGTTTAAAAATGTGAAATTTAAAGTATTTCATTCATTCATTCATTCCTAAGTATCATCATTCATTCACAACATCGGTTGTTCATAAGATAAATTATAAAACTATATAGTTTTTTGATCCGTTAGTTCTAAAAGCTGCGTCTAAGATTCTATTTTCATTTTTGAACTTGTCCTGAAAAAGAGGATAATTTCTCAGTTACGCTAGACAGTTTTTCATGAGACGCAAATATGAACAATCGTTTGCAGTACCAAAATCCTACCTGTAAATCTTTTGGAATAATTTATTATATGATAGGAAATCATATTAAATCATGGAAAGTGATACTTCTCAATTCCTTCAATAGCGTTCATTATCATTTTATGCAAAATTGGAAACTGACATTTTTTTAAGAATCTCCTATGCGATCTACATATGTATGTAAACATATTTTAGCAGTTGCGTGGCCGAGGAGAAGAAACTTTTGAAATTTTAAAAATTCGATTTATTTCACCATGGGAAGCATGATTTACTTATAAAGAATAAGTGGTAAGAAATATGTCAGTCTACGTCGCGATACAAAAGCAGAAGAGACCAAACTTTGTTACTTCAGTCACTTTACTATGAGATTTTGATAGGGATTTCTTTGACATTTGCCGATTTAAGAAAGGGAATCTTAGGTATCTTTAACAATGTTGTAAGGAAAATAGAATCCTTTTTATCGCTTCACTTGGAGCATGAGAAAATGCTGAGACCAGTAGTTTTGTAGAGCGCGTGTAGAATTATTTAAATAAAAAATTGGAAATGAATCAGGAAAGAAGAGAACATTTTAGAATAAAGCTAATATAAACTAAATTAAAATTAGAAAATTAATTAGGATTTCAAATTATATCAATAGACATCATTACATATATTAAATTTCATGAATTAAAGTTAGTTAATTATAACTATTTAAAGAATTTTGATGTCAAGTATGGAAGAAAACAAGAAAACTGACTTTAGGCGAAAAAGGCGATGTTGGGGAAAGAATCTGAAGACGACGATTTTGAATCTTTTCAATTAGAAATGAAAGTTACTCAGATTGTGATAACTTATCTCGGAACATCCATGGTAGTACATCCAATATGCATATTTTGAAAGCTTATGTTGTAGATATCTGAATGAAGACCCTTGTTTATAAATCTAAGGAATTGATTGACAAGTTGACAGTGTTAATTGAACGTGAAGGGTGTAACGAGCAGCAATTTAAATAAATTAAAATTTGTGTTGTTGATTTCACTTGTCGCTTAATGTTGGCGACATAAAAACATGTCAATGTTTTCGAAATCAAACTTGCAAGTGGTCGGTTGATATATTTAATAACAAAATGAATGAAGTGTGAAATGAGTATTTTTGTTATGTAAAATTTTGTTATGACAAAGTAATTAAATTAAAAATTTTAAATGATGGAGTAACATTTTGAATACTTGGGTTATTGAAATCTGTTTGAATTGATTCTTTTTGCTTCGATTATATAACATTTGATCAATTATATTAAATATTTTGCGCCTGATTTCATGGAAGAATACAATTAAAAAAATAGTTTTTGTCCTTTGGATCATTCAGCATGTTGTAATTTTCGTAGAATTATATAAAGACAGTAAAGTAAAATGATTAAGTTCGGTTCGAAAAAAAGAAAGATAGGAAGAAGGTTCTCACAGTTATATGAATTCAATAGAGTTAAAAGCAAGAATATATATTTGACTTAAATATTGTCTGAATATATGAAGAAAAAAACTGAATGTCGATTAAGTAAATGGTTTATCATTTTATTTTGTTTTTAAACAGCGCTGATAAGTAAAGTATTTAAATTATACTTTACAAGACAATATCACATATGAAAAAAATACAAATGAACTGAAAATAAAATGCAGCAAACAAGAAAAAAAAATTAATGCTTATGTTAGAATTTTTCTTTAAATAAATGCCTTGGATCCAGTTCTTATAATGTGTATTTACTACAAAGGAACCAATACAATCATACAATGAATGAACGCAGTTCTTTATGTAAGTTACAAAAACCCTGGTTAAACATGGATATTTGCAAATGAAAATATCTCACCTTCAGTTCGATTTTACAATGTCAATATCATTCATTTTGAAGCAGCTGAAAAGCATGAATGTTTATGTAGATGGAATGGATTTAAATATGTTTTCTTTGCGGAATATAACGTTTTACAGCCAGAACATAGCATTCCAATTTGCATTGTTTTCTTTCGATTTAGAGGTGGTAGCAGAATAAATATTTTTGTCAAATCGGATAACAAAACCGTCTCCTTTTTAAAACATCCTGAATCTAAATAAATTTGATTTAGTTTGGAAAATTTAGTGATAAGGTACAAAATGATATGAAGGAATGTCGAAAAAAATACACAGAATACAAATTTCGTAGCCGAAAAACTAATGCATAAAATTTATCAATACAGGGATAATAATTTTACGTAAATGTATCCTATTATTTAATTCACTTTATACTCTTTTAGTATTGTTAATAATTATAAATTATTTTGAAAAGATAACACCTGTTTGAAAAGACGCAAAAATAATGTGATCGATTGGAAATTTAAATAAGAAGTCCTTAAATGCTATATTATTATATATATATATATATATATATATATATTGTGTTGGAATTCTTTCCAAAAATTATATAAATTCAGCATAATTTTTCATGCTCTTTGTTGCTTGCTATTTACCTTCCATTTGAATTTGTCAGACTTTCTTCATCATCTCGGGATGACAAAATCATAAACAAAAGAAAAATAAAAGGACCTTTTTTTTAAATTTGGAAAATATCTCCAGCTTTTATTTCGTAGCATTAACATTTTTTGTTTTGTTTTGAATGCGTAGTTATTTGATTGATTGATTCTTTTGAATTCATATTTTTCAGGTTTATTAAATCCCAAACTTAACTTTTAAATGAATGATTTTCATATTAATTATTTTACAATAAGAAATATTAATATACCTCTCAAATAAGCTAGTTATCAAAGAAGGTAAGCTATTAATATTTTATAAATATGATTTCATTCTTACACCTGGAAATAATAAAAAGACTTTTCATCAGTAGGATGAAAAATATATAGTGGCTCCCAAAAGTGTTCGTACACTAAAGAAATTTGCAGAAATTGTGTTCTATACTTCTTAATAAAGCCTTTTATTAGTTGGTTTTTTCTTAATTAGCATCTTTAAATAGTTCTTAATAAAAATGAACAAATATTTTTATAAAAAAAATCAAGTAGTATTGTTCTAAAAAATAAATAAATAAATAATGGCACAAAATTAGAACACAAAAGTCTTCGTACATCCAAACATTATTTATTTAAATTCATCATAAAAATATCTTTTGCGGCTTATTTTTCTTCTAATTGAAAAATACACTAAAATCGTTTGATTTCAGTATTTAATATCACAATTATTTATTCTATTTACTTTATTCTTAGATATGACGTGCATTCGTAAAGAAACGAATTTAGACGTACGAAAATTAATTATATTTCATTTTAAAGCTGGAAAATCGATTAGAGGTATTGCAAATATAACTAATCTACCTCATTCAACGGTGCAAAACATAATAAAACGTTACAGAGAGGGAAAAAGGATTGTAAACAATCCTTGTAATGGTCGCCCTCAAATTCTGTCAGCTAGAAGTCAAAGAAATATTGTGAGTAAATTTCTAAAAAAAAAATCCACGTTTGAGTGCAGTAAAGTTTATTTCACAATATAATGAATCAAATGGAACTTCTATTTCCTGTGAAACTAATCGTAGAATTCCTCGGAATGCTGGTATACATGGCCGCTTTGAACGAAGAAAATTCTTTTAAGTCAGAAGAACAGAATTGCTAGGCTTAAATTTGCCAAATCTATGATAAACCAGCCAGAGAGCTATTGGAATCGTGTCTTATTTGCAGATGAAAGTAAGTTTAACATCTTTGTGTCGGATGGGAGAATCATTGTATGGAAAAAAAAAAAAAAAAAAAAAAAACGAAGAACTTAATCCCAAGAATTTAGTTGGAACAGTAAAACATGGCGGTGGAGGTGTCATGGTTTGGGGGTGTATGTCAGCGGCTGGAGTAGGCAATTTAGTATTCATTGATGGTATAATGGATCATAGAGTTTATATAAATATTCTCAATAATAATTTAAAAGTGTCAGCACAAAAATTGAATGTTCGTCTTTTTTGCCTCTATCATTGCCCTCAAACCCTTAAAACGCCAGCTCAATCACCGGATTTAAACCCTATAGAACATATTTGGAAAGAATTAGAGGTTGCGAATAAGAAGTCACGACATTAAATCGAAAATTCAACTGAAAGCAGTAATGATCGAAGAATGGAACAAGATCGGTGCAGAAGTAACCGACCGTTTAGGTAAATCTATGCCCAAACGTTTAAAAGCTGTTATAAAGAATAATAAATATCCTACTAAATACTAAACATTTATAACAATTTAGAAAATTTCATATTTAGTGATGTTTTTTTAAAGTGTATGATCACTTTTGTGTCCTATTTTTGTGCAATTTTATTTATCATCATTTTTAAAAAAATAATTTGCATCGTAATTAAAATTTATTCTTCACTGCTTTATTAAGAACTGTAAAAATATGCTATGAAAAAATTTTCATGTAAAAATAAGAATATATAATGGTAAATAATGAGGTTTTTAATTGATTCTTGTTGGTGTACGAACACTTTTGGGAGCCACTGTAAATATTTAGCGAAAAATTGTCTTCAAATGTTTTAATCCATTAAAATTTGTAGTACACTTAAAGAATCAATAATAAAGAACTATTATGGAAAATGCTAGATTTCTTTATAAAGTTCTCATTGTTCGTTTAGATCACAAAAGAAACAACTTTATTCCTTTTCCGAATTTGAAAAATCTGTTACTATATTATTTTTTGTTAGGTTATATAAAGCTCTATCTAAACAATCAATTACGCACTTTCAGAAATATATGTCTTCAGTCTTGCTGAAATATATTGGTTTGCTGGAAGCAATTTTCTTTCAGACGATCTTTTTTAGGTCAATGCTATTAATTTTTAACTTTTATGTTTTGTGATTTTGTGAATATACTTTGTCTACAAGCTGATATTGTAGATTCACTGTAATCTTGTATAGCCTAGAAGTCATGATTTTAATAAAATTTTATATTAAGTAATATATTAACGCAAATGGTAATTAGAGACCCTTTTCGATATTTTTATCTATTTTGTGTTATTTAATTATCGTGTTTTAATTTTTGCCTAATAAGAAAAGTAACTTCTATTAATGAAAAAAAAATCTAATTAGTTGTTACGAAATACTCACACATTACTTATTTTTAACATTAAACAAAATTTACGATATTTATATAAAATATAACAATTAACACATCAAATATGCTGTTTCTACATCAGGTTGCAAACGTCGTTCGGGGGAAATAAATAGTGTATTTCATATAGGAACCCTGAATGGAAAGCAAAGTTATTTAAATAAAATATACAAAATAGTATTTTTGATCATAAAAATGTGTTTATAAAAATATAAAATAGTTTCTTAATATCTACACATGCTTTATTTGTATAAAATACTGTTCATCATTTCCTTGAAGAATTTTTTCTGTTATGTTTAGGTAATTTTCTAAATATTCAGGATTATTATATTAAACTTTTTTAGTATGATTTAAAATAGTTTTGCTTTTGCAGATTTGGATTTTATATATTAAATTTTATTTATTTAAAGCTCTATCCATAAAATATGATAGAGCTTTATCTATGAAGAAAATAATTAGATCATATGTTAATTGCATTGAAACAGCCATAATATAATATATTTCGTTGCTAATATTATACTATAGGATTGACAAAATTCTAGGTCCATTTCGTAGGTAATAAGCAAGCTCGAAATAAGTATAAATTTGCGAAAAGATACTTTCAATTCAAAACTATGATTGCACCTTAATTTATGCATGAGACACTGTCCAAAAGGTTTTTAAAATTTCATTCTTTTGCTCACTTTTTGATTCTCATAGTTTTAACCCTAAGTTTTGAAACAGCTGAACATGATTTCTTTTTTAATTTATAACTTTAGATAAAAATGTTATCTTTTGACCTGCCGACATGAACTTTCTTCATATGTCATCTAAACTGAAATTTTTTTGTTCCAAGCAGAATTAAATTTAGATATAGAGTTTAAAAATAAATTGTAATGATCTCTTCAATGCTTTTTAATATACTGTCTGATGAGAAACTTGCTCGAGCAAACTTATGCGAAATAATTTTTAAAATATTGGGTTGTTCGGAAAGTACTTTCGTTTTTTTTTTTGTGGGAATGAAAGACAGTTTTCGTATAATAAACAAATACTTTATTAAATTATATATTGGCCGTTCTGGTCCACCACCTTTTGCCATCTTTCTAGTAGTAGCATAATTCCACGCTCACAAAAGTTTTGGTTTTTGCTGCCAAAAAACTTATCGAGGTGGTTTTTGACCTCCTCATTTGAGGTGAAGGTTTTACCGTCTAAAAAATTTAGCTAACCAGTTCTGGCACTGGCGTACTGTCAACACAACTTCTCCATACACGTCGGTCAATTTCTTTCTAGCTTGAACAGCATTTTTACCCTTTCTGTAGTAAAACAGTAAGATATGTCGAAAATGCTGCTTATCGCTCTCCATATTTAAAAGGGCACCAAACAAAAACTACTGAGTAGAATTAATTGGAAGTTTTCATACGTAAGCCTTGCTTTATGAGCTCTCGAAACATATAAAAATTATACGGCTTAAATGTGAAGTTGGGTGCAAAAAAATACAATTAAATCCTCTGTCGGGAAAAAACGAAATTACTTTCTGAACATGGTTAAAACATTTTCTTAAAAATTCATTAAAAATTGAAACTTAATAGGTTCAAACATCAGCATCAATAAAAAAATAATCCTTCCAAGATTAACTTGATGTAAAAATCACTTTTGCACAATAACGTTTTCGGGAGTTATCACGAAAAAACCCCGAACATTCACTCATTTTTTTATTAAAATTCTAAATAAAAATTCCAAAATGTCGCCCCGAGTTGCCCATTTCAGACATTCATTGATAATATACGCCAAATTTGGTAGCTGTAAGTTAAACGGTCGAGCCAACACATACCCCATCCCCACACCTCTAACTCGCTAAGTTCAATGTTAATGTAATTCAATCAAAATACATTAGTCAAACTATTTTATTGCATGATTTGAAATATTTGAAATACTTAGGTCAAAATTAGGAAAATCTACTTCTAAGACATTGTATAGTTGAATTGTATTTTGCTTCGATTATATAATTTTTAAGAAAAATCTTGATTTGTTATTTGATTCGAAAAATTATTTTGATTTCAAAATCCATTTACAAACCGAAAAAAGAAAAAGAAAAGAACTATACGTAAGTAAAACAATTTTGGACTCAATCTTAACATTTTTTTTTTTATTTTGAAATTTCTATAAAATGATAAATTTTACACTTTAAGTTTTGTGTAGTATAAAGAGGTATTAAGGAACCAAAAAATATTAATATCAAATTTCTCAAATATAAAAAAATGCAATATTTTTTGTTTCTTGTATTTCCCCCACGTTTTCTGCTAAGATAATAAGTGAACTTCGGTTAAAATAATAGTTATATAATTTGAAAACTGATTAAATAAAAAAAAAAAAACTGACAGTTTTTATGTGCTTTTAACTCATTTAAAAAAATTCAGTTCAAACATGTCAGGTCATTAAATTTTCTTTTTTCCTCCAATCATTGTGGAATGCACAAACTTCACATTTCATTTGTTCTGAAAATGACGATAATAGTACCTTTAACATTTCAATAAAAATTACTTTCATACGTATATCATCTTCTCTAATGCAAATCGCTTTTCCAGACAAAAGTGAAAACAATTACTATTATTATCAGAAACATGATATAGACAAGAGTCATTCTTAATGCTTCTAGGATTCAGCACGCACACATTTAAAATTCCAGTTAGACATCATAAAATTTCAATTAGTTAAATGAAACCATTTTCTTTTCAAAGAAAAATCAAAATCCAGACATACAACCCTATTAAATAATGTATGCAGTAGAAACAGACTTTTAGGAAAAGTGACTTGTCTTTGTTCATTATGCCAGACTGGACATGTCCCATCTCCAGAGATTTGTCAGAAATGAAGGGTCTTCTCATGCTAATTCTGAATCCTATGCTACAAATTTAAATCCCTTGTCACGAAATGTGTGTCTGTCCTTTCCACCTCCAATGCTTTAAAATGCCAAGAATCGTGATAACCCGTCAGAAACTTTTCGTGCTTTTTAAAATGATATTAAAAGCTATATCGTGTGCGAACCTGGTTAAGAGGAAGTGTGAGCTGAAAGTTAATGGAATGATATGTCAGATTTTGTAGTATGCTTTATTAAATGTTAATTAAGTTACGGTTTGAATATATTTTGACAGAAGTGATATATATAAACTTGGAAAAATGTCAAGTGTTTATTCCTCATATTAAGGATATTAGGGAAAGATGAGACCTTAGTTGCCTACTTTAAAAGCACTTTCTTGTACCTTCGATTATAATTTGATTCATATTTTTAAACTACAAGTATGGATATATATTTTGATTAATTGGGTGTTCCCCTTGTAAAATGTTATAAATTTACGTAATACATAATGCGTATCGCGTAATATTTTCTATTAGAAGTATTTTAACCCAAAAGATAGCTTGAAGCTCCTAAGATACACAACTACATTGGGGAGAAATTTTAAGAAAAGTGTTGAATTCTTAATTTTTTTGCATAAATAAATTTTTAAAATTACGATTATGAAACAGATTTATAAAAAAGTCAAAAGTAGTTTGAAAAATGGATGAATGATGCGATGACTTTTTGGCTAAAAAGTGGTATAATTCGAAAATTATCTATATATCTTAGAATTTTATTCTGTATTTTTGTCCAATTTTGCAAATACTGGAATTCGATCATAAAGAACATGAAAATTTTAGTTATTTTGCATTATGAAAGATTAAAACAATACAGTAAATCCTTTTTAAATGAACAGATTGCTTATTCCGCAATTTATGTATTAAGAGATTTAAATTTATTATATAAAATTTGAACAAAAAATATGGATTGGATTTTAATTGACGCGATTTTCTGCTTTAGAATATTTCTTTATCAAAACTTAGACTTATGCAAATATAAAAATTAATGTAAATTTGTCAAACATACAAATTTTAAAGTAAAATTTAGATAAAAATTAAAAGAAAACTTTGAAAGATTTAAAGCAGAATTAAAGTTTAAAAGATTTTATAGCGAAAACTGTTAAAAAATTAATAATATTGAATAATTTGTATTTCCTTTTTCCGCTAAAATGGATTTTTAAAAATTTCAGTCATTTATTTTAACCAGTTTTCATTCCAATTCTTCTAAAGATATTGCATAAAGTTATATATTATAATTGCATAAAGTTATAATATTAGTTTATAGCACCCTTTTTAAGGAGAATGATAGAAAGGTTTGAGGAGACCACTCTGATTTAGTGGCTAAAATTGCTTTCCTACATTAAATTGCAACGCTGATGATAAATATTTGGTGATGTATTATATGTAATTGTTGTTAGTAAAGTTTTAGAAAAATATAACATGCTGGAATTAATTAATTGTCAAATAGATATTTCATTTTATCGTTTTACGGATGCGATACGACTCAAATTCGCATACGTTTCTCCGTATACTTTTCGTATACGGAACAGACAATGACAAAGCACTATAATTATTGAAAAATTTTTATTAAAAAAGCTTTTTATGAAGCACCAAGTTCTATATCTTAAAAAAAAAAATTGACCTTGAGTTTTTGATTAATTGCCTCGTTTTAGACTTTCCAGGGGACGAAAAACTTATTTTTAGAATTATTTTTGTCTGTAATTTTTTTTATCCATTTTTGAATATGATATTTAAAAATGCTTTTAAATAGGTGGACTAAATTTGGTATTTCTTCGAAATTTGAAGAAATCTATCAAATTATAGACGAAATCCACTTAGAATAAGAAAACTTTTCTTCCTGAACGTATGCGTTTGAAAACGTTGCCTGAAAATGAGCAAATAGAGGAATTCGATTGGATTCATAGTTTTGTTATCTTTATTTCTAAAAAAGATGAATTTGTGCAGGTCTCTCTGTGTTTGTTGGCATTCTATAACCTTTCTCTGTCTGGAATAGAGCAACAAAAAGTGGCACATATATACTTTGGCACATATATTGTGAGGAGTTTTACCTCTACCAATTTTGTAAAGAATTCAATTAAAATCTTAATATTTAAAAATTAAGCGAAACGCTCGCGTTAGTCAGGGATAGCTTTGGGAAATATTATAGGATGGAAATGATGTTTATATCGTTATAAATTCAACATATCTTTTTAATACCCTTTACTTTGGAATATACTTTGTTTGTCAAATTTTAATCAAGTTAAAAAATCTAAATGGGTTTTACAACAATATATTTCAAACTAACTAAAAATAAATTTAACCTGCACGAGAATGTTATGCTAGCATGAAAAAATTAACCTTCCTAAACTAGTTGCTTCCGGATGATCAAAGTTCACATATTTTATTAGCAAGTAAAATAAATTAATAAAATAATAATATATTAAATAAATTAATTTAAAAAAATACAAATTCTATGCATTATAAAGTTCAGATAATTTTTTGTCAAATATAATTAGTCAAATTTCTATTTATCTCATTACGTTTACTCATCAATTACAGTAACTATAAACAATAAGCAACTGTTTAAATATAACTGGGCATAATCTTTGATACATGCAGACATAAATTCATATATAACATACATTTTCTCGTAGCTACTAAAATGAAAAAGCAATCTAAAATAAATACTTAAAAAGTCGATTAAATGGAAAAAAATGGGTTGAAATGTAAAATTAAACTTTCCAACTTATTGAACGTCATCATGTGCAGTATCTTTGGTTACAAAATGATGCCAAAATCCGCCACTGAAGCAACTGAGTAAAAAAAGTCGAAATACATGTTCTTTTTTCTTCATTAAGCTATGAAGGACAAAATGCAGTATATTTTGAATCATAAAAATCAGAGTGCGTGTATGATGTAATGGGAGACATTTTTGCATTAGGACTTTGCCGAGACATTTGAGACTTTACCACTTTCCTTTTTGTATGTTAGGAACTAAGTATTTTTGCAAAGAAAAAGAATAAGCTATCAGACCATAAGGGACAGTAAAGAGGAAAAATGCTCCGTTTATTAGTAATTGTGTTCAATCCCATACATAGTGTTATTCCTTTAAAAACATTTAAACGCTTTTATTTGTCTGTATATTATCGCATTTATAATCAGAAATAATTTAAAAATATTATGAAAAAAATAGTTGATAATTGACGTGACATTATTGCATAGATTATTCTTCAAAGGTTTGGAATTTTTTTTGAAATGGATTGTTTGTTGTTGTTTATAATGGCACTTGCCATGGACAAGCTCGCTGACGAAATCAGCGATTTTAAGTCGAGGGTGCATCTCTTGTTTTTTAGTAGAACCAACTAGGGCCATGAGTACGTCTTACCTGCTCACGCATCACATTCGCTTGCACAGCCCCTTTTTACAGGGGGGCACTTTCACACATCTCACAGAACAGATGAAGAAAAACTCTGCCCAAACCGGGACTCGAACCCATATCACGGGGAAGGCGTGCTACCCCTTTGCGAGGACGCCGGCTTGAAATGATAACATCAATATTCTTAGATAATTTAATAGATATAAATCGAGAACTTTTATTTGCATATTATTATTGACTGAAAATCCTCCGATGAACGTATAGTATACTTAGTAGAATAAATCAGATGATGAAAAGCAATGCTTTATTGAACGGAAATCACATATCACGCCCACAAACAAACATCAGCTCTGGAAGGAAATTGACAGCAAAAGCAGTCAGAAAAATGTTAATTCGAAAACAGTAATAAAGCTCACAATAAACAGCTATAGCTTGTGACCACAATTTAACTTCACATCGACTTTGCCTTTTGCCTCTAGGATTTATATAGATTTTCTAGAAGGGCATGTTGTGATATGGAATTATTTAAATTATTCTTACATCTTGGTTCTCAATAGAGATAGAGATATAATACCGGCATTTTAGAGAACCTTAATTTTGTCACCAAATTCACTACCATTTCGCCAAATGATCGCCAAGATCAGAAATTACTCACTTAGCACCCATTAAAAGTTTTTCGAAATGTCTATCTAGGATGTAACTAACAAAAACATGTATAATTTTGCAGGAAATTTGAAACAATATTAATAAGAAAAAAAATTTCATTTATATATTGTTCTGAATTCCGAATTTCTGTACAATGCCTTATATATACACACATTAGCACCTGTCCAGTTCTTTAAAATGAATTTATTCTTTATATTTAGGTAAAAAAAACCCCATATTTATCGTAAAACAAACAATAACACTGCTGCAACCAAACATTTACCGTCCCTTCCAGAAAGAAAAACATCTAATAGCACTTAAATTCAAAAAGCTCGACGTAGGGACATGTCACTTAATAAATTACTTTCTCCAATCTTATTCACTGTTCTGCTTCAGATTCACTTTTTCATTTCCGGCCTTAAGAATTTAACAAAGCGAAATCCAGGATTTCTTTCATTTTTATTTTTAATTCAAACAAAAGGAGAATGAAGAAGACTACTTTTCAGGGCACATTAAAAGATGGTACCGAGAAAGAAGTTGAATATAATGCAGGTGGTCTCCTTCGGAAAATAAGAAATGATTCTACGAAAGAAGGAAAATAAAGAAGAGTTTCTTCGGATGAAAGCGGAGAAGACGAAGAAACTGGAACAGAAAGAGAAACAATTCCAGACACGTTTTCCCTTAAACGTTTTCGATTTTCCTAGATTTGAATCATTAATTTCCTCTTCTGCTATGCAGAGGATGTGGAATTGAAAGCGAAGACACGGAGCTAGAGGAGAAAGAGACGGCGCTCTGGTACGATAAATAAATGAAATACGAGGGAATATTTGAAAAGCATGAAAAAAGAACATGCTGAAATGAGAGAGAAAGCGATGCAGTCCATTAGTCCCACGATTTCTTCTACAATTTTCAATTTGGAGGCCCTGTCTCTCCCTCTTTGTAAAGGTTATAACTACATATTGAAATGTTAAAGATAAACAAGATGTAGATTTAGGCCATATTGCTGATCGAAAAGATTAGATTCATTTCCTTAGATGCCTTTGCTGACCTTGATCCTTCAATATGACCTTGACCTATTTAATGTTTAGTTTACATTTTTTTAAACTTTTTTTTAGGGGAGTATTAATGCACATTTCACAAACTTTTATTCTCATTGATTTGAGAATTTAAAAATAAGGCTTTGTTGTTAATGTCATGCATTTGATTTTCAAATGATAGATGGATATCGGAAATCAAATTGATGATATTATTGTTTATTCAATATTCATAATATATAGTTTTCAATTTTTAACATCTTGTGTTTCAATATTTATTTATAAATAAACATCAGCTATAACTTATGACATATTAATGTGCAGTACAAGAGATACAGATTTAAGTACAATAATTCAAAGCTTATACAAAACATTCCCTTAATAAAAATTTAGAAATGTTATATAAAACCAGCAAGAGTGTCTCTCCAAAACCTTCTCATATACTCTCTAATAAGTTTGTCATACCAGAGAACATCTTACAAGGCATTGGCGTATAACAGCTACGAAATACTACAGTTATACAGAACAGCTACTACAGTTTGAATTTGGTATTTTTACTAAATCTGTCGTTTCATTCTTGGCGAGTTATTTGGTGATTAATCTCTGACATACGTTAATAGTATCCAAAAATTGCATTTGTGTTTTAAACACATTTTTCTCAACCGATTCAAACAAAAATTTGACACAAAACTGCACTTATAGTCACAAAATCTCTTACGAAATTTAAGTCATTTCACTTTTGAATTATCGCGTTTACATGTTTCTGAAAGTTCAGACAGACAGACAGTCAATCTGTTTTCGGATTTGTTTAACATTTGACAGGTGCCTATATTATGAATGTTAAATCTGTGCAGCAAATTCGTTTTTTAATTATGGTTTTAACGTATTCGAACAGATGGATAGATGGACCTTCTCTGAATAGATTTCACTCAAATTTGATATAAATCTGAAATTTGGTGTAAAGACCATATACCGAATTTAAACAGTCTATCTCAAAGTATTATTGAGTTATCTTTGTCATATACAGACAGATAGTAATTTTCTAAAAAAAATTATTTTCAAACTTAGGAAGATCTAAAACGGTTAGATTCATTAAAATTTCGATTTCGAATTTTTGACCTTCACCATATTTTCTCTTTATTGCTTGTACAAGGAAGTAAAAATAATTAAATCGTGTAAAAGTGAACAAAATAGAAGTAAATATATGTATATTATATGTTCAAAAGTATTGGGGCAGTTCAGTTATATCCGTTTTACAGAATTTATACATAAAGGTCGAAAGCACTTTGAACTTCAACTATGTAAACAATATACTTGAACTTATTACCCTTTAATTAATTTATTGGAATCTGACTCGTATCAATAAATCAAAACATTTAATTTAATTATTATAATGGTTTCAGTTTTGTCCTTCAATTTAATGATAATCTGAGTTGTAATAACTGAAATTTATAAAGCATAGGGAAGAAATTAATAAAACTACCACTTACTTTTTGCAACGTCACTTACTCCAATTCCAAACAAAACTAAATTTAATGAATTGAAATCGCTAAAGCAAGGGCTATTGTCTCTATGCTTTATCAAATAGATAAATAATTCCAATACCTCAAGTATGCATATTAAGCATTAAAAAAAGATGCAATAAGAAGACTTCTCAACCTCTATTGCGTTGAAATAATGGACCTTTCTAATGATTCTAAGAGTAGTAGTCTTTTTATTAAATCTGCTATCTATAATTGTCCATTCTTCATAGTTTTTTTTTGTTCTTATTAAAATAACCTTATTACTTTTCGAGACGATTTTATTTCACATATCTGTACATTTCAAATGCAAATTTGAAGAAATACATATCTAATTTGTCCACATTTTTAATATGCGATTATATCAAAAACTCTTCAGTTTCGCGTAATACCGGATTTACTGAAATATCATGATAAGTAAATTCAATAACGACTAAGCTTATAAACCCCCTTATTTCCATAATAATTTGATTATAAAAAGGTTTTATATTTAAATTGTTTTAAAATAAGCTTAATTATTAGCAGAACACGACTGAGAAATATTTTAACTTATTTTAGAATAAGAAATTATAATTATGTACATGACACAGAGAATCAGCGAAATAAAATTAAAACTACAAATGTATTCCACAAACTTAGTATACAAACACAGTTGCTTCAACAAAGTTTTTATAAAACCGAATAATTTAATTTAAAATTAAATGCATTTAAGAGGAGATATACTGTGTTTTCACCATTTACTTTGAAGGGAAACCTGTAATCAGAACTTAGTACTTCTTTCAATTGCATTAGTAACAACAAAACTTAGTTCTGACTTGTTTTCCTCAACAAACGTCTACTCGTTTTATTCGCACCTCTCTAAAATTCTATCCAACATCCCCTTTAAAACAGCATCGTAATTCTTCAACATTTTCAACTAAGCGCTTTTGACACTGAAAGAAAAAAAAAAGAAGCAGCTGCAAAAGAGACAAGCACCAAAAATAAAAAAAAGATTTCAAATAATCATCAAACTTATTCTTTCTCAATTGATTCACCGGACTTACTGAAATGTTGTTGTATAAAGAAGCAGACATAGCGATAAAGAATAAAGTGAAATAAAAAAGAAAGACAGAAGCTCTAAATTGACGAAAGAAAAGAGCCTGCTTAATAAGGAGCTCATGAAAAA
>JAPMOR010077758.1:0-17852 GCA_026543865.1 Argiope aurantia
AAAAAATGTATTTACAATCGTTGAAGCAGTGCATAAATACAAATCCGGTTACTAAAACAATAAAATTATAATAAATATTTTAAAGTGATCTAAAAATATACATTGTATATATTGCATTAGTGCTCTCCGAAGTTACTGGAGGCTAATACTAAAATTTAGATTAATTTTTACCTAATTAAAATTTACAAAATAATTTTCTAAATTAGGATCTACAATCCCAGAAGTAATTACAGGAGTAATGCGGTTGCTCTGAATCCAACAGACGGCCTCTGTAAAATAATTTTACCAATTTATAATATTGCCTCTCAGCGAATTAAGTCATAGGTTTAATAGATAGCACTGAAGGATAATGGATGCCAGTCAATGATCCCCAGTCTTTGCGACGAACATGGCAATCATTTGGAAACTTAGTTGCCAAAAACTAAGAAGATTCCAGAAACAGTAAGAATCTTTGCGATGGTTCTGTTAGAAAGTGATTGATACAGATCTTCCAAGAACCTTTTTTGCTCTCTCAACTAATCTATAAAAATTCAGGAGATAAGCTTGAAATTAGTCAGTACCGAGTCAGTATTGAGCCAAGAATTGAGACAATAGTGAATCGGAATTTGAATCGGATATCGAGTAGTCAGTAGATAGCAGCAGATGTTCTAGAGGCGTGAATAGTTCGTGCGAAGTCTTATGTCTCGGAGTACTTTGTGCTGCTTCGGTTGTTTCCTACCTATTTGCCGCATATGTTGCTGTTTATTACTAGTGCTGTTCTTGAGCATGCTGTGAATTTTGTTGTCTGCGTTTTCATGTTGAATGAAGTTGTTACTGAGCCTGTTAGACTGTTTCACAGTACATTCGCAGCTCCAAATCTTGGTTTCGGATTAGAATGTCCGTAAGAATATACATGCCACATCTTAAATGTTGCATGAAACGATTTACATATAATATGTCAGCTTATGAACATCATCTTGTCAAATATATATTTTTTTTATATATAACCTGAATGATTGGACTGTAAAGTTTCTCATTGCATAGAGTTCTTGCTTCACTTTGTATAATCACTTGAAATAGAAATATATCCATAGTCCATTTGTGTAAACTTATTTGTACCATGTTCGCACATCAGTTAAATTTCTGAATTAAACCCCTTGGTTGGCTTACATAGGGATGGACAATATGTAGTTGTTACTGAGTGAATATGTTAAAAAAAATATTCTTTTAAGAAAAATATGAAAAAATTTTGGGAAGATTTTTTAATTTATTTTTAACTTGAAATTTTATATCAAAATCATTATATTCGAGAAGATTTAGCAAGTCAAAAATATTTAAATGATGGACCAAACTGTAATTTCTGCTTTTTCTCCCTCAGACAAATCGACTTTTACTTTAAATAATCAAAAAATCATTATCGGTTTCTCTTTAGAGGTATGCCATTACCGAAAAATCAAAATTAGAATTTAGTTAAGCACGTTATCTTTAGCTATTAGTTGTAACCATTTTCATCTTTAACCAATCTTGTATAGAAATGACGTGCCAGACATGTGCATCTAAATGCCAAATTTTCTATACTTTAATCTGAATTCATTATATAACAGCAATTATTTTAAAAGCCTGGTAATCATTCGAACATGCTTAAGTGTCACTTGTGCTCTTATACGAAAAGAAATAAAAATGTCCGAAATAAAATATGGCATCTTATTAACGGTTTTAAAAAATAGCAGTTTAGCACTTTAATTGCCGCGTTATCCATATTTGAATGATAGAAAAAAGTTCTCATTCAATGTAGAAGTAGATTAAGACTGTTTAGTTTATATTTCCTTGTTTTAATACGTTGTTCATGTGTGAATCCACCGTGATTCACTCTTACTATCTAATTAGATATTATCTTCTCTACATTAATTAAGAGATAGCAAAGAATCAAACAACTTATTAGATAGTGGTCCGCATTAACAGGCATAAATCATGGCAGCAAACGTGTTAAGGAATTAAATGGTCTCAGTATATCTCATGAGTAAACACTGATCAATGATTTTAGTGTTTTTTTCTCTTCAGTATTTTCTCTTTTCAACTACTATGATAATTGGTACTAATATGAATGTAAATGAGCATTTTGAAAGAAAATTCAGATTGCAACGAGTTAAAAGCGAAATAAAACAGTAAAAAAAGACAGATTGATTTAATCTGGTATTCTTATCCGAGTAATTAACGAAGGTTAAGCACTGAGTTCCATTCTTTGTAATAATGTGGAAATTTGGAGAGGAATTCCGATTCAGATGCCGTTCTTGTCATCTGGCCACGGATTCAAAATTATTAAAATAACCCTTGTGTTGATTCGAAATTTAACTAAGCAAAATTAAAAGTAATGTGATATTATTTTGTTAATATTATTTATAATTCCAGATAATATCAGTGAAAAGTTAATTCAGTAAATTGATTTGTCGGAAATAGTACAAAAATAAAAATTTTTAATAATATGAAATGCGCAATGTTTATAAATAAATACGATTGCAATAGTGGTTGAAATCTAACTTCCTTTATGCCAATTCCCCTACGTCATTTCCGCCATATAAGCAGCCATCTTGTGTCTTGGAGTATCATGGCGGAAAAGCTATATAAAAGATTCTGAATCTAAAGAGTTACTATTGCAAATAATTATCAGGTATGCTTATTTTCCATTAGAAATGCTTGTGGTAGCAGTATTTATAAGAAATAAATTTCCATTATCAAAATTCCTTCTGCAATAAATGAATAATGTTAGCAATTAGCATTTGAATATGTGGAAAATTAAAACTACAGTTTGATTGCATTATAACCTAATTGCAATGGTTAAGTGTTACCGCAACAAGAATGGCTATCTTATGAAGTATTAATATTCTTCTTCTGACAATCTTAATTGTTTATTTGAGATTCTTTTATTTTATTTTAGGATATGTAGTAATATTGAATTTAATTGAATGTGTAGTAAAGAGAGTAATATTTGTGTGAAATATTTTGTTTATAAGAAATGATGGCTTTTTTCTAGCATTTCTAAAGATTTTCTCTTATTTAAAAAACTTTAAAATGCTTTTTTTAACCCTCTGACAGCGTAATTTTTTAAATTACTATTCAAATGTGATGTTTGAAAATAAGTTCAAATATTTTTCAAACAAAGTGAATCGATATTATATGCTACGCGTTAATAATATGATATAATAAAAATCTGTAATCGTAGAAATAAATACTATAAACAGCGAAAAACAAGGGATGCAATATTGAATGGACTGATTGCCAACCCGCGGTAATCGCGAGATAAACAACTGGAGGGTTAATTTATGTCTTATAAATACTGTTTATGACTGTATCTTTGTTAAGCATCTATATCTAAATAGTATTTTATTTAACGGATATGTTTTAAAATACTTGCAGTAATTATAACTATCTTAACCAAATTTTGCAAAATATTCTTTCTTTTAAAAGTCCTGTTGTTAACACACGAACGCCTACTCTTGATCAGCGAATTTATTCAAAATCCTAATTACTTTATCCTGTTTGGATTATTTATTATTATTTTAATCCTTGTAAAACTGCAAAGGACAATTCAGTTACTTCTGTGTATCTAAATTAGTTTGTATTTTTAACGGTAAATTTACTACTGATTCAAAACTGTACAATTTGGCACAGAACTCGAACGTTACGTTGTTTGTAAGAGTATAAAGACTTAATGTGTTATTACAAATGGATGAATTATGAAACTGTGTGCTTTTTCTTTTAAAATATTGTATCTAGGAAGTTCAAAATTATTCTTAAATAAAATCTGGGTATAAGTTGAAGATTTAAATCGTATTCCCCGAAATATGAAGGTATCTTGCATAATCCCGAAAATGCTTGAAAAATAAAATTATGAATTAAAAAAAAAAGATACAAATTTGATTCCGAGAGCGTAGCCCCGCGTGTTCGAGAATGATTCCGCCGAAGTTCTGTAGCGAATGTTGGCCAGAGCACACTGGCAGTGGCGTAGCGACCGAAGATCAAGGGTTTATAGATGCCCTGGCGCAAAGTCTTAGAGAGTGCTAAAGGGACAAAACATTAATACTTTTGTCATTTTTTAAGAGAAATAAATAAAATAATACCATGCTATAATACCACTTTCCATCTTTACGCCACTACAGGTTAGATCAAACATCTTGGTGTTGCCGTGATGTAAATGAAATTCTGTTCTTTGTAAATTAAGCTGTGTCGGAATCCTTTAGAGTGGGTGGTATTGTTGGAAAGATATGGTTGATAGGATAAACATGGATTGAATTCATGGGTCCTTCTTTATATATATTTAAAATGTGGGATTATTTTACATAAATATTGAAATCGAGAAATAATAAAATATAAGCAATGAAACAATGCATATTTTGGAGTTATTATTTGATGCTAGTTGTCACACGCGACCAGCTAATTCGATGGAATATTGGTTATATTTGATTTCAGATAAATCGTTTAGATATAATTTCACTTCTATGATTCCTCCAAGTTGCCATTAAAGCCGCGTTATTTTAAATGTCTTATTTAAGATGTTTATTGTGAGCAAAAATCTTTCTAATGGTGATCAGAGCCATGACATCAAAGCACCATTAAAAATGTAAATATCCACTCTCCTATCTTCTAACTTTCGTGGCATTGCAATTTAACTTTTGTATTCGTTTTATAAATTACACTGCTTATAAGAATAATAAATTATTCTGTTTTACGGTATCAAACAGAATTTTTCTTCTGGAACTTTTAACAACGAAAAAAATCACATGATGAAATGTTTGATAAAACAATGAAAAAGTTTTGAATTTCAGGTAACAATGTAATCTATAGTTGGAAATTAGGCAAAAAAAATAGTTTTTTAAAAAAATTGTCAAGATTAAGGAAAAATTTGCAGGATTTTTAAATTTGTATCATTAAAAGAACAATTTTTTTTTTAAATTTTAAAGTGGTGTTAAATTTCTTTTCGTACAACAATATTTTTGGAAAATTTCGCAGAAAATGAGAAAATTTAGTTTAAATTTTAATTAATTGAATTCTAATTAAAATTTCAAAAAAATTCACTCCGTAATTCCTCATGTTTCCACCTTCCAACGTATATATGTGCCAATTTTGATAGATGTAGGTCAAGCAGACTGGCCAGCAGAGCAAGAATACATACTCATTTATCTTTAATATTAATAGAAATAAAGATTTCTGCTCAAACATTAATATAATGCATACTATAATTAAAACAAGATTATAGTAAAAATATTACCGAACATTTTTTTAAAAAAATTAATGCAAACTATAAAGCATACTGAAATTAAGTAATTTCGACACAGTATCATGACATGGGTTATTGGGTGGAAATTATAGGAAATAACATGCCTTCTCAAAATTAAAACATACACACATTTAAATTTTTGTCATTAATAACTTTAAACGAGCAATTCTTGTATATATGTATATGTATTAGCAAAAGCAGTTTAGGGCGCAGGAAAACAAGAATGGTACACCTTATGCAAAAAAAAAAAAAAAATGCCTGCTGCTGGTATGTTTTTTCCTTTTTGTTTTCATAACTGGTTATGAGAGTTATTATATGATTAATTTATGTTATTGTATTTTTGCTTATTAGTGGTCGTATTCTTTTAATTTATTTTGTTTCTTTTCTGCAAAAATATTGCATCTCTTTGGCCTTAATTTCAGGGTATTTTCGGGTCACTAGGGGTCAATACTGTTGGACAAAAGTCTGGATTCCTCACAGAAAAAATCCCTTATTTTAAATCCCTGCCTGAGGGTAATCCTTAAGAAAGTCTTCAGGTCGGATGCTTATTTTATTTGGTTTAATTTTGATTTTTTTTTTCCTATTAACTTGGTTTTTACTAATTGTCTAGATTCATCTATGGTTTAGTAGTAGCTGCATTTGCTCTCTCTAAATACAATGGTGCTTTTTATGTTTTTTACTTTTTTCAGTTTTTAGTTTAATTACGAAATAATTTTTTAGTTTCGATTCCGAAATAATTTAGTTTCGATTCCGAAATCGTTTTAATTCAGGTTGTTTCAATAATAGGTTTTAATTTCATAATGCTTATATTTTTGGCTACTCTTTTGTAAATTTATTTCATGTATATGGGAAACGGCCCTACAAATTGGATCAAATTTTATATTTAGATAATGTTTTGCTTTTTAAGTGTATCTATATAGATGCGCTTCCTGAATAAAAGAAACGGTATTTTGCCCCCCTCCCCCCAAAAGAAACACTGTTTATAACTAAATATTGACTTGTGGCTATACATGTTCCACATAAGCGTATCAGAGATGGAGTTCTGGTTAGGGCTTAGGATTCCCGCTCATTTTTCTTATGCTCGATCCCGCATTTGCAACTCAATTATTACATTTCCCTTATAACTTTAAACGAGCAAGAGAATAGGATTTTATTTACGATTTTACAAAAAAAAAAAAAAAAAAAAAAAAATGCCGAGTAAAGTTCAGTCTCTCTTGTACTGTTTCTAATCCTAACAGCGATCACTTTTTTGCCAGTGATTAATTTTATTAACTGAAAATGCAAACACATTCAAGAGGAAAAGTATTAGAAAAAGATTGTCCTCTTATAAATAGCCATTCGCATTGCCCTTGGAATACAAAAGCATTGAATTATCGCTCCTAAAATTTATAAAAGGAATAAATCATTCTAAGACGCTATATTCGATATAAAAATTAAGCATAATTCCAAATGAACCGAATATTCTATGATTCTTAATTGATTCAATAAGCCCGTACATTCCTGGAAAGGAGGATATCTAATTAGATGATAAGAAAGTACCGACATTTATGGGGTTAATGAGGTGCCTTACAATTTTTCTTGTTTATTTCTTATTAGAAAAATAAATCGGTGCTCTGCCTGTATTTCGCTGTGTATAGACTCCAAGACACAGCTATGGAGTGCGAGATAAGAAGTCATCCTCATCATTTGAACATGGCTCAAACTTGCAAAGTCTTACCTGGGGGCGCGGTGGCCTATTGGTAAGGTCTCGGTTTCGAAACCAGAGGGTTTCAGTTTCGAGACCCGATTCCATCGAAGAACCATCGTGTAAGCAAGTTTGATGCACGCTAAGTCTGCTTGGACAAACGTTCTCCCGCTGGTGTGGTGTGGAAGTTTAGAGAGAGAGTGTTAGCTCAGGTGTCGTTCTCGTCAACTCACTGCGGTTCAAAAGTACGGGGTCCTAGTGTTTCTTTAAAATGGGACGTTAATATAACTAAACTACAAAGTCAAATTCACACATTTTTTTGGGGAACTTTTAAATGGCATGCGAATCTAAAACATCAGTCTATCGATCAACGGAATAGAAAAATTTCATATAAAGCGGTCATCACAAGAAAATGTGATCAGTACATTAGGAAAAAATAAATTTTTAAAGTGTAGCATAATATATTTGTAATCTTATGGAAATTAATAAGATATAAGTTGTGATTTATGAACATTAATAAAAGTTTAAGATTAAATATCATTAGGGGTTTAACTCCATTGTTTTTCTGATATTCCAGCAGGGAAAATAAAAACAAGAAAAGCCCTCCAACAGCCTCCTAATTATGAAATGAAACACTGTCCCGTCCTTATCAGCAGAGAAATATTACAAGCAATTTCTGCGCTGCGTGATATTAAATCAAACTTTCAGCAAACTTTATGCGAAAATAGCGTGACAGCTCGCTATAAGGGCCGGCTTCCATGGAATCAGACATCAGAAAATTCCAAAGAAACCCCCAAAATCCACTCTCCAAGAGATCGTTCCCTCGAATCAATTTCTGTCCGTCCCCCCGTCACATTCCATTGATGAGGGTAGATAAGGGGGTGGGCGACGAATAAACGGGGCGTAAAATAATGACCAGCAGTTATCGGCCCCGTCTTCATCTGGCGGGTCCACTCCACATGGAAGCGTCCAGCAGATTAATTAAATCGGCGCCCAGAGCAATGAAATAATTAGATCCCGCAGTACCACGCATGCTCCGATGACGACGATCGTCTGTAATTAATTCCACGCCATCACGCGATCCTGACACACACCCGCACGCGAAGGCCCCCCTTGCCCCTACTGCAGACGGTCTCGATTGTGAATGGATGGTAGGAAAAGTCTCGACGTTGCCCAGATTTAGACAAAAAGAATCGGAGAAAAATGTTTTAATGGGGCGCTACTTCTTGAGGAAGAGTTAGAAGGTTACTAATTAGGAGTTACTGGAATTATATGAAGCAATGGACGTTTAATTGAAATGTGCCTTTAATTGATAAAGCCGGGAGAGTTACCGAGGAAACTCTTATGATCACAAGCGAGTACGAAGTTATTATAGAACTAATAAAATAATAAGATTATTGCGTGAATCAAAGAGATTAGATGCATTTTTATTTATCTAATATTTAATTATTGTAAATATGGAACAAAATTTATCTTTGTTCTTGGAAGATCTCACTAGTTTGGGTATGTTGTGCATTTCATATGCAATTATAAGTATTAATTTCCAATAAAATAGCTTCCATTGAAAGGTTTGCAAGGAAATTTATGCTATTTTTATGCAGATGTGAAAAATTGAGCTGCAATTGAATTAACAATGAAATGATTAAGCTATTGGGGTTATGAAAAATTTCAATACATTTTTTTATTAAATGGATTACTATTCATAGAAATTAAGTGAAATACATAAATTTTGTTTGATAATTGGTATTGTATAATCTTTTTTGTTACTTCTTCGTATAAAAACTATAGAGAAAGTATTGTAATCGTCAAAGAATGCAAACTCTAGATTTTGATGAATTTCCACGTTTTAAACCTCTCTGAGTTCGAAAAAAGACATTTTTTAAAAATATCCATCTGTTTTTCTGTGAAAAAAATAACTCAAAAATGACTTAAGCTTGACGAATGAAATTTGGCATACGATCTTTACACCAAATTTGTAGATTTCTATCAAATTTTGATCAAAATCTATTATGAGGAAGTCTATCTGTCCATTTGTTCGAATATAATTTAACACGATAACTACAAAATGAAGATAGCTAGATAGATGAAATTCGGTACATATACTGCACATCTTCCAACCAGGGATTGACCGTCTGTCGATCTGTACTTTCAGAAACAAGTAAAAGCGATAACTCAAAAACGGAAAGGCTTGAATATATAAAATTTGCTGTATGATTCTCTGATTACAAGTGTGGTTTTGTGTCAAATTTAAATATCGAAAATTTTGATTGGAATTATTATAATTTTAATTTAAAAAACACATCTGAAGCCCAATTTCGATTTTCAAATTCTATTAACAACATGCTAAGGATTAATCGCCGAAAAACTCGCATAGGATCACAGGATAGATCCAGAAAAAATGATAAATTCACGCCACAGTTTAATATTTCTTAACAATTGTCCGCCAATGTCACTCAAGGCCTTCTCTGAAATAACACCTTTTAAGAGAGTATGCGCCGGCGTCCTGGCATAGGGGTAGTGCGTCTTCCGCCTGACCTGGGTGTCCTGGGTTCGAATCCCGATTCGGACATGGTTGTTCTTCATCTGTTCTATCTGGGAGATGTGTGAATGTGCTCCCCTGTAAAAAGTGGTTGTGATGCGCGAGTAGCTAAGACGTACTCTTGGCCCTAATTGGCGCTACTAAAACAAGAGACGCTCCCTTGGCTTAAAATAGCTGACTTCGTAAGCGAGCTTGTACATGGCAAGTGCCATTATAAACAACAACGACGACAAGAGAGTATGCGAGGGGAAAATATGTTTTGGAATACTTACTTCAGCTGGTTATGAAGGTAATTTGCAAAAGAAAGAAATGTCATGTGCCCTTACCGATTTGAATTGCTAATCCATTAAAGATTCGAATGATTTTCATGGCCTATGCAAGTCATGATGAACCCCTTTGCTTATAATAAGGTATCTGACACGTGCATTGAATAAATGAATTTTCAGTTTTAAATCTGCAATTAAGTGGCCATATTAAGTAATTTAAAATTCAAAAATCGCTTGGAAATGCTTCAGTATTCAAAATTTTATTATATTATTATAGGAATTAAAATAATAATTTTTTTCTAAGTATGTCTTCTGCATATTTCCAAAGAATTGGAAAAATGCAGGAAAATAAATGGCTAATGGATCTGTGGAGGAATCGGTACTGTTTATTATTATTTAAAGGAATGCATAGAAATCTCGGAACTAAGAAAGAATCTGAAAGTTAAAAATAGTGTCTTAAGCACGGTACTGATAGTACCATATAATCTTAAAACTCTCAAAGATATGATGTTAAAAATTGTCAGTTTTTTTGGATCAGTTTGAAAATGTTTGGATTTCTGTCATGAAATGAGAGATATTAAGAATTTCGACGAGATATTTTTTAAGTGATAACCTGTTACTAGTTTAATTGGAAGATAGGTGAAAGAGGAGATGAAGAGGAAGGTCAGAGATTGACTATTTTGTGGCTAGGGGTCAATTGCCTCGAAGAGATTGCCAGTTTGGGGAATCGGTCAGTGTTATGGACGGACTATGCTAAAGATAGCAATCGGCCACAACCAATCTTGTCGATATTACTGTATTCAGGGGTGTCGTCTAATTAAGAAGTATAGTCAATTCATAGGGCAAGGGCTTAAGACTTCAGCAAATGTAAGTTGTAAGGCTCGCTTTCGAGACAAGAAGGTTCATATATTCTGTTTGTTTTGCCGTTTCCATGGTCTCATGGTTCAGCGGCTACCTATTACACATAAGCAAGATTTCTCTGGGTCGAATCTCGCAGCTGGTAACTTTTTTTTTTTCCCATCCTCTACTTAGCTTTAAAAACTGGTCTAAATTGGTAGATTGTATCAATTTGACAAAGCCCACATTTTTAAGGTTGTAAAAATAACAAGCTAAGTTTTCCTCGCATCAACATTGATCGTTCATTATTAAAAATTTTTACATAGCCTGAGCCCTACATTCGGCCATGAGCTGATGGTATCGTTGAAACTTACAGGATATATTAAACAGGGAATTGTCTATTAAGGAGTCTCACAAATTACACTAGTTGAATTTCTAATCAAAGCCTATATAGGTATTGGGACTGAATCGAAATAAGGGAGCTTATAGATCTCCTCCGCTCGTTAGTTTGAAAATGCTGTAGAAGATGTTTCAATTCAATGGAAGTGGCAAAATAATGTAGTATTCTACGAAACTTTATTATAATAAAAATAAGAAAATTACACATTCCCAGATGAATCAAGGTATTTCAATAATATTATTATAATGTTTTTGAAACTACAGAAGTTCTCCCTAGACGTTTCTTTCCAATCCTTTGCTATATGTTTAGGCGACGTTAAAGAAAGTGCTACATTCATTGCCTACAAAAAAGTACAGAAGCCAACACGCCTCATTTCGTTGAAAAGAAAGAAAGAAAGAAAAAAAAAAGTATCTCCTTTAAATTCTTCAATTTTGTAAGGTCACTATTATACTATTTAATAATAGCTCAAAGGCACATGTTTTTTGCCCCATTCTAATTACGCCATTAATAAGATTCTGACTGGAGCACAAATGAAAGCACTTGATTCAAATGACTAAAATCTGACTCTTTTTTGGGGTATGAAATTTTAAAAATATGATTATCTACTTCCGAATAAAGAATCTGCTAGGAAGTCAGTTATGATATTTTGCAAAGAATATATGAAGCCAGCTTTTTTATGATATTTTGCAAAATAATGAATTTACTTAAACATAATGAATTTACTATTCAATAACGAATACTAATACAATAATGAATTTATTAAAACATAAATATCATAAGAATGCACCTAATATCGTAATGCGATAAATAAATCTCGCTGGAAATCTGTCTACGGCTAAATTTAGTCTTTTGATAAGGAAGAAAGTTTTACAGATTTTACAATGAATGCCGAGTCAATAATCCCTGGCTTTGGCTACAAGAATGTAGGACTCGGAATATTCAAGAACCTTGGTGATAGCTTCGTTAGTACTGGAGTTTCATTGTTAATCTAGAACATTTGATGCCTTATCATTGATGCTAGAAAAGAATTAGACCCGAAAGCAACTGGCTGAGATGAGAGAGTTGATTTGATCTCAAATGTGTGGCTAAGGGAAACCTCTCTTTGGAGTTGATTATGAGCAGCTTGTGCTGTTGTGATTGTTTAATAGTATTTGTTACATATAGTCTGCTGTTTAGTTGAAGAAACATTCTTGTATACGCTTCGGCTTCTTGTACATAGTATTTGTGTAAAATAAAGCATCTTTTATCCATTACGGACCACCTACAGACGGATTTTAACCTTTTCCTTAACAGTATTGTTATAAAAAGTAGAAGCCACAAAAATAAATCAGAATCATATAGGATTCTATGACCCAATGCACTAGAGTGTATAGAAAGTTGTAGAAATGTTAAGTCTATAATGGGTAACTTTTTTCATTGCAGTATTCCACACCCAGATTGTACATACATGTTCATTTTTTCAATAAATGGCCATTCTTATCCTTTAGATTAATGAGCATCACAGCTGCAGCATATGGGTATGATGAACCATTTCGAAAATGCTCAGTAGGGTAAACTGCTTCTCATATACCATATAATTGAGTCTCAAACAAGAAAAGAAAAACTAATAAAAGCCTTTTATAAGGTCACGAAGTGGAAATTGTCATTATAACGTTTTTCCCATTGTAAGCGAATCATAATAAAATAAAATTCAATAAAAAAATTCTAAAATTAAAGCAAGAATGCTTACCTATTTCATCTCTTCCTTTTTACTAAGAGTTTATTTTAATGAAATGTATATCCAAATTACACATATATTTTGCTCAGAAATTATTATTTGGATGAAGTAATTATATATATTATGGAATATAGAAATGTTCGAAGAACAGTAAACATAGCCAATAATATTTACTGTTTCTATTATTTTTGCTGAATAGCTGTCTTTATTTACGCCCTCCTTCTCTTGTGTTGAAACAAAACCGCGGTAGCCTTATGGTAGAGTTTTGGTTTGATGATTGGAAGGCAATTGTTCCAGGCCCGATTTCACAGAAGAATCGGTATGTGTATGGTCTTCCTGCAGACTAAATCTGTTGAGATTTCATAGCCCTCTATTGGTGCAGTGTCAAAATGTGAGGAAGGGCTGCCGGCTCAAATGTTTTTCTCGTCAACCGACCATAGCTCAAAATTATGAGATTGGTTCCAAAGTGCCTTCGTGAAGTTTCATTCATATGACTAAGCAAAACACTTTACTTGAAACTTTGTTAAATTCATCAATGTCCCTGGCATCATATCCAAGTCAATATTTGTATATTCAAGAATGGAAATTCTCCTAGTCCACATTTCTTACAATATTGATTAAAATAAATCTATAACATTCTCTTCCAAAATCTTACACGTATTTGCCTTTAATATATAATTGTTTCATATTTCTTAAATACACTAATGAAAATGGTTCTATATTTTTGCTTCACTGGTTTTAAAGTCAACAAGTTGTTTTTGTTTTTCTAAAACGTTTTGTGTTGAATATTGAATCGTCTTGTAGAGAGTTATTCGATTTTACTATTGGTCAAAATATTCTATGTGTGTTTGTTGTTTGTCTATTGGTTCTCTGTACAAGTCAGATTGCACAACTTATAAAATTTAGTGCAAATATACCTTGAAGGTTGGAAATATACAACACGGAGTGATTTTTTTTACTACACATTTCATTAATAAAATAACCGAGATGTGGATATTCCCTTCCCGCAAGTAACCTGCGATAAATTGCAAAAAATTATTTTTACACTATTTTAAGGATTTAAATATTCTGTTTCAAGATAACAGCTAAGTCATTTTATGATCCCCCCCCCTCCTTGTTTTTGACTTTTTTTTTTCTTTGTATGATTTACAACAATAGCTTTCAGCTTCACTGAAATTAAAACTGTTTTTATTGCTTTATCATATACTTAATTGCGATTTTTCCCATTCTTGAAATTTTAAAAAAAGATTCCGTTTATTATCTTTGCAAATTTACATGAGGAATCAGAAAATGAAGTTACAATTTCAAATAATATTCAAAAGATATTTATTTCGACTAAATATACGATTGAAATAATGTTTTTAAAAATTACACCATATGATTTTGTTGAAAAAATTATTTGTTAAATAGCAAGCACTTTTGCTTTTCTTAAGCCATCATTGCTCAGTTTAACATCGTAATGAATTCCTATATTCATTTTGGTTATGAGGAGCAAAGACTTTAGTGTTTTAGTTGCTGTAACAAGATTTCGATTTTTTTCCCTCTTAGCCATACTAAAAATGCTTTCACTATCAACATTGCTGTGAGCAAAAATCTGTTTTTATAATTTTTCCATATAACTTTTTTTTTTTTGTAGCTTCCCATTTATATATCCGCAATTCCATAGTTATCACCTGATTTCTGTAACTATCGGAGAGTATACTTGATATGTACTTTAATTGTGATATTGATCAATATTCAAATGACAGGATTAAAAGATATAGCAAATATTATATTATAAGCATGCATCAATTTGGATATTTTACTTTTGTTAATAAGTTTCTAAATGTTATATAAATTTATTTTCTAGACAAAATGAATTTCTTTGCACAGAAAACAAATGTTGAAAATATTTCCAGTATCGAAATCGCACAACCTTGAAATGCTACAAAACATAACATTTATCCAATTCCAACAAGATTTTACAAACAAATTAAATTTAAAAATAATCTTACAATGTTTTTTTAATTGGTAATCCTCAAATATTTCTGCAACTTTTCTTCAATCATGATAAGTGTTATATTACCACAGACTGCAAAGGAAAATCAGCTTTTGAATAGTCTTATTTTCTATATTTTAGCATTGAAACTATAACATTTTAGGGGGGGGATCTTATATTTTTAATACTTTTTTTTTGTAGTCATAGTGAAATTACAACAAAACTTTTCATACCACGAATTTTGCAGAGGTTTTTTATTAAGTATTGGTGCTTTTACTTTTCCTTTCAGATGCAGTAATTTCCTATTGTGAAAGAAAAAAAATCACATGCAAATTGCAAAAGGTAAGAACAATGGATTTATATATTTAAAATATTATTATTTTGAAAATTAATCAAGTAAAAGATTCTGAAATTTGTAAAGATATTTCATCTGCTTTGGATTTTTAAAATTATTTATTTAAATTATTTTAATCAGAATCTTTAAGTTTGTGAATGTAAAAAGATTTTTAATATTTCAAATCGAATTTTCCTTAATTTTTATTTTCTGCTCTTTCCTTTAATTTTGAAATTTAAATTAACTAATATTATAATGTTATTTATATATGGAGATATTTATATAAACATAATATGTCCTGAAATGTATTCTTTATTAAAAATTCAGTAGATATAAACCTACAATTTTTTTTTCTTATAACAAAATGCCTTTTCTGAGTACTGTAGTGTAAAAGTCTTTTGAAAAACTAATAATTTATCATGGGACTAAATAATCTGGGGGCACGGCAGTCCCCCGCCAAGTCGAGCAATAACAAGCCGCACTGCCGTACCATCCTTTTCTGGAAGCAGTTCAGGCCATTTTCGATCCCCTATAACTTCGTTGTGGATAAAACTAGAAGCCTGAATTTTCAGTAACCAAGCAGGCATTATCTAAACACGGCATATTTCAAATTTCATTAAATTTGAACCATTAGTTTAAGAATTATAACTAGTCAAAGTTTGTGAATTTTGTCACTGACTGACTGAACGATCATCAAAACTCTAAGGCACTTCTAGCAGACATAAAAGATTCAAATTTAGAATACAATTAATGTTTAGTGTATAAATCAAGGAAAAACTAAACTATGCGTGTAATAATGGACAGATCGATAAATTTCTCCAAGTTTCGAGCATTATCCATTTTGTTGGTAAATTCGTCGCCAAGTTTATCACCAAGATCTGGGATCACTGGCTCGGCATCCCACAGCATCTAATACAGATTATTGTAAAACGGTCTTTCGTATGATGACACTATTCGCACTGGGACGCAAAATTACAGGTTTGTAACAATATCTAATTTGAAATAATTCAATTTGAAGCTGTGGAAGCTGCAAACGCAATGGACGTTTTTCAAAGAATCAATCTGGTAGAAGAAAAGCAAACTGATCTTCAAAGTATGATATGTATAGCCTATACTATAACTATACACAAAGGTCAGGGCCTAGGTCTAAATAATGCACTGATGGATATCGATTCCGCAGTATTCACATCCGGTCAGGAGGGCTTACATCTAATTAATGTCGACTTTGGAAGTATTAAAGTGCAGGAATCCTCAATTTGTGAATACAACAGACTAAGAAGCATTTACCGTCCAGACCTGTCAAAAATTGTAACATCAAAGCTTATGAGAAAAACCCATAGAGACAGAGAGAGTGGGCTTTGAGAAAAACTGTAGCTGAAGCTCAAGAAGTAGTACCAGAAAAGAGGAAGACTACATACAAAAATAAGAAAAGGATTATCTACAAAAAGAAAGAAATGCCATCAAAAACATAACTTGTAAAAAAAAAGTCTCGCAACTCAATTCTTCTATTGTAAAAAATTGTGAGATCCATGTAATACCAAGTCGGTCAATTTATTCAGTCCCTACTTAAGGGTCTTTCTGTCTTAAGTTATTACGTAATTAGCTAACCTAACACATCTTATAGTGACTATATCAATATTAAAAATCTTTTATGGTTTAAATAAATAGATTGACTTGGTAATTGCACTAAACAATCTAATTTAATATAATATGTTAATATAATCTAATTTAATGTAAATATACATTGTGTTTTCATGCGATGGCAGATGAAAAACAGAACATTTATTTCATAAAATCAGTTTATTCCTTATACCCCATTTACATATCCTTTCATTCATTTTATACAACACTCGAATATGAACATATGAACATGGTCATATTTACATTCATGTCTGGTAAAACAAGGTATGAAATAAAAAACATAATTGTATGCAAAGCTGAGACTTAGCAATAAAAAAAGCTGTATCAAATTATTGTATGAAAATTCTGAATGTAAGTAATTTTCCCATTTAAAAAAAAAGCAAAAATTATAAAAGTATTCATAGAAATTGGGAATTGCATGAAAATACTAGTATAGAATTACATTCATATTTTGGCACGGTTTATATTTGTTATACTTTTTTTTTTTAATATTAGAAACAGGTTGTATATAAGAAGCACAAAAAGTAGCATTCAGAACTTTTCAAAAATGTACAATGTGATGAGTGATGAAAGTCCTGAAAGTACTTCTTGAAGCTCTAAATCACATTTGCATAGTTTGTGTATTTGGAATTTTGTTCATGGCAGTGGTTATGACTTTTGGCCTGCAGAATCATCACAAGGGTATTTGGGGATGGAAGGCAAATCTTGACTCTCTTTCTCTAGAATCTTGATTTCTGCTTGTCTGATCACTTTCTTCGTTTTTATCACTAGAAAAAAAATCAATAATGGTGTTTTATAAAACTTGCAATTCCTAAATGAAGTTCTCAATACAAATAAAGAGACACTAAATTCAGCTGAAACTACTTTAAAAAGCAATATAATAATAGAAATTGACATTTAAAATATTATAAGATGTTAAAAGTTGCAGCACTTATTAAAATTTACCAAGATTATTAAATATCAAACAGGTGCTCAAGGATTTTTTAATAAGTTGCATAATCCTATGACATGAATGCTGTTGATCAAAGGCAACACCAACACTTTCTGCCCAGAAATCAAATCACTGAATAGAATCATATTTATCCTGCACTATAATCCCTAGAAAGTCTGTACTGGCTGAAGTATTTGTTGAATAAGAGCTTTTTTATACACTTCTTATTCAACAAAAATTGATTCATATGGTATTTATGAGAAACAAATTT
>JAPMOR010077773.1:0-24218 GCA_026543865.1 Argiope aurantia
TCACTTCCTGCAAAGCAAAAGTATCGATATTTATAAACAGAAGCATGCCAAAAAAATTATGATCAGTAAAAATTCATTTTATATTAAGATTTGTGTTGCATAAAATTTCTGACGTTCAACAAAATTGAT
Source organism: Argiope aurantia (assembly GCA_026543865.1). NCBI lineage: Eukaryota > Metazoa > Arthropoda > Arachnida > Araneae > Araneidae > Argiope > Argiope aurantia. Next base: position 130 of record JAPMOR010077773.1, read on the forward strand.
TGTTATAGAAACATCAATGTTTCTTATTACCTAAATTTAAATGGATTTCTTTTATATTATTTGATTAATACTAATTTTAGAACTACAGTAAAATGCAACGTAGAAGAATTTCAAACTGCAAAAGCTGTTTATAAATTTAATGTACGTATAAATTACAAGTACATTAAAAGTTACGATTGCTAAAAAGTCTTTAAAATCGAGGTTTAAAGTCAAGCCATTTGAAAATAGAATTTGATAATAGAAGAAATCTTTCAACACTTATAGGAACAGAATGCATGTTGAATAACAAAAAATTATATTTTAGACACCTAATTTAGAACTCCTAATAAGAATTTTAAATATTCTTAGGCAATAAATGAAATGTTTGATTTTTACAAATTCTTATAAAATTGTAATGCAAAAATATACTTTTTTTAAAACATATTACAACAAAGCTGTTTTTCAAAAAAAATCTTTGATTCGCGCATGTACATTTTTAATTTTAAAGCATGTTTTAGCTATTAGGGAAAATAACCATTGCACAGGATTCCTATTTTTATCAAAGAAAAAAATAATACAAAGACAATAAAATTTCATACATTTTTTATATATAAAAATGCAAATGTTTGGTTTAAATACAATATTTTAAATATTAATATGCATCACTTTCTACTTTTAAATGCTTAAGGGAAGAATACTAAGGACACCTGTTATACATATCATGACAAATAAATCAAAATTTATGGACAAAGAGGGTAGGCAATGCAATGCAAACTCCTTTCCTGTTAGCCACCACACAGCTACTGCTAGATGCTCAATTCCTGCAAAATACTAGAAGATACCTGCCTCATAATACTATACTTTATTTGAAATAAAATTTGTTAAAAAATTTTAAACTCCATCAAGAACATCTCTTTATTTAACACTGAAAGTTTTCAAACAGCTCTTAAATACCTCTTTCATAACCTATGCAAAAAAAAAAAAAAAAAAAAAAATAATAAATTTATATATATATATAATTTTTTAACTAAAATTATAAAAATAGATAATATTAGCAAATGATAAGAAAAACCGACTAGTATCTGATCTTAGCAATAAATTTATATGGATTAAGACCATTTCAATATAACATTATAGTATTACCCATTTCACTTGCACATTTTTGAATGTGAAAATTCATTTGCCTTATTTCAAGAGATTTGCTGAATTGTTAAATATTATATTATATATATTTAAATCAGCCAGGGATTAATTTATAACACCTTTAACATATAGACCAAAGCTAAATACAATTAAGCAAGAATAAGTAGTTGTCCGAAAAGAGAACTTTGCAGCCTGGTAACATTTCTTTAATAAATTTGAATATGCCTTGCAAAAATTAGATGAATGATAACTTTCTAAACACTTCAAAGACAATTTCAGTTTTGCTTCTAAGCATTGTGAAGATATAATGAAGACTAAACAGTCATGGTGATATTTCTGTTTGCATATCCTTCCCTTTCTATAAACTACAACATCCCATAATAATACCCCAGTGGTGCCCTCAAGAGACGGCTAAATCAAACAGACTTCCTCTTCCTTTCCAAGAAATAACTCAAACATTTTGTTCATAATTTCAAAAAAAATTTCAAAATTTAAATTCAAGTTACTTTCCGAAACTGCAAGCACAGCAAATAAAATTCCAGGAGATTTTGAGAATCATGAGAATTCTGAATTAATTATATATAAATATAATGCAACAAGAATTAATTCAAAGAAATTACTCTAAAAGAATTAGAATCCCCATATAATACCATTTATAAAAGGAAAAAACATTAACATTCATGCAGAATGGATTTTAAGAAAATAAATGAAGCAGGGGAAAAACGAGATATATTATTAAGAAAGTAACACTAATTCTAAAATATAAAAAGAAATTACCTATTGACATAGGCATATATTCATCTAATTGTTCTTCTTTGATTGGCGGTTCAGTATGTAGAGCCCCATCGGTAGGATGACTATGTATATAACGACTGCAAAAGAAATTATTCTTAGATGCTGCCAATTTTCCTAAAAATTAGCTAAGTTTTTAAAAATTACTAACCTATGAGCAAAATCTGTTTGCTGCCCAGCATCAAACTCGTCAATTGAAAGGGAGCTACCAGCACTATCTGTGGAACATGTGGCCGAAACAGGACTAATTTCAAAAAAGAAAATAATTGATCAAGACAGAAGAACATCAAGAATAGAAGAATTCTAAACTGAGATGCTGTTATATTTAAAAAGCTCAGTTTACAATAGATTTAAAAAAGTATTACAAAATCAAAAACATATGTTTATGTTCAGAAAAATAATTATGTTTCTCATGAAAGTTGCCCAGATTATTTAGCTTCAGTGTTTAAAAAGAAGATGCTTCCATAATATGTTCAAATGTAGATAGAAACTAGCAATTAGTTGTAACACCAGGAAAAAAACTTTTAAAACCAAGGAGATAAATGAAGGAATATGTGTATGCAAGGGGGGGGGCATGGCAAAAATCAAAAATTAAAGCAACCCCCCCCCCCCCCCAAAAAAAAAACACAATCTATACTACCAGATGCAATTGATGAGTGAATGGAACTGGAGAAAGAAAAAAAAAAAAATAATCAAGCCTTTAGAAATCCCAAAACATGATACCTGTTAGCTCCATTTTCTAATTTTCTTTAACCCCTTTTTAAATCTCATTCATCAGACTTTAGTAGAAAACTAAGAGAATAATTCCAAATACAATAAAGTGGAATCAACTTACTCAGAAGCAGGAGCTTATTTAGGCATCAACAAGTATTTATAAAATTAAATTTAGATTTTAAAAGCATGGGATATTGTTCTTAATTAAAACTTACCTGAGTGGATTTGGTAGTGCAGGAGGAGAGTAAGAAACTGTTCTGGAGAAACCACTGTGAGGCCTCAGAGAATCTAAAGTATAGCCTGGTGGAGCATAATAACCTCTGGAAGGGAAAATACTAATTTTTAAATGCCATAATTTTGCCCTTTCAAACAGATTATAACCCGGAAAATCATGCAACAGGTTTTTTTATCAACTCAAACCTTTCTAAGATTATAAACAAAAAAATTTTATTAAAAAATACAAATTAATACTAAAGGAATACACAAAATGGTTTATTAATGTTAGAATTACTATATACATACCATAATAAAAATAGTATAATCGGATTTAAAATCAATCTGAGCCACAAATAAAACCGTTCAATTTCATTTTCAGAAGACTTATTTGTAAAGGAAAAAAGCATATAAAATTAAATTAAAACAAAAATGCACTATTTAAACAGGATATATTTTAACTCTTTAGCAACAGAATTACAATAAATTTCATTTAAATCATGTTATAAATAACAATTAAATTTGTAAAATAAAATAAAATATCATTTTTTTTAATTATAAAAAAATTTAAAAAATAATTCTGAAAACTTGATAGATAACTTCAAAGATTTCTAAAATATTGCAAAAAAAAAAAGTTAAATATATTTAATTTGATAAATTGCGCTTTAATAAATTGTTTTTTTATGACAGAAAATAGTTCATCTGCCAAACTGCAAAAGTTAAAGATAGATTTCATAGCAAATAAAAATATAAACATAGCAAATTACAAGCAATTTGCTTTACATGTTCTTAATTTCTATAAAAACTTAAATTCTTAAAGTATTAAAATAGGAACCCACAAATGTTCTTATTATTGGAAGATTCAATTCCTATAAAGCTTATTTTTTTATAAATAATTAAACACATACTTTTTCATTACCATGATGAAAATATATAAACTTCTGATATTTTGATTAGACCACCAAAGAAAGACTAGATTTAATATAAAGGATGTAAAAATGTAAATAAAATTCATTGTGAAATTTTTTTAAAAAAAGCAAAAATTAGTAAAAATTTAATTATTCTTATAATCATTACAATAATAAAATAAATATAAATAGATATACAATTTTATAAACATAGCAAATTACAAGCAATTTGCTTTACCTGTTATTAATTTCTTGACCTTCACTAATAGTTCTAGGCCGAGAAGGCATACTATCACAACGATCCCTTATTCCTCCATAAGATATTGCTTGAGGACTAACAACAGCAACTGGACGCCTTGTAGCTATGGGTCGAGAATTTTCACTATTTGAAGCACTTCGAGGCCTAGCTAATGGTCCCAAATCCTCATGCTCTCTGCAGGATTTCATAGCACTAAAAATAAATGCATAAAAGTAAATCAATAAATCACAACATAAGAAAATACATTATAGAAGTGCATTATAAAAGGATAATTTAATATAATAAACAATAATTTAAATATTTATACAAAATTAAATTCTTTGTTCTTGAAATAATTAAAGTTTCTACAACTAATTATATTTGAGAAAGTAAATGAAGCAATTATTCATTTCCTCTTCAGAATTAACTAAAATTAATAGTTAACACTCGGTAAACAGAGTTTTTCATCAAGCCATATTCAGTAGATAATAATTCTAAATTACATGTTTCAAGCTACAATTTCATATTTTTGCTGAAGATAACCGAAACACTTAAAATTTTCGACGAAGTTAATAAAGCTGAAATTAAATTTCCCTAAAAAATTGGAGACAAAATTACAAAATGTAAACAGAAAAGAAAAATAAAACATTTATAACTAAGATATAAACCCTTACCAGTATAGAATATTAAAATTTGTAATATATAATGAAAAAAATGTCTTGAATGGATTTAATTGGTGGTAAAATTGGATTTTACATTATTATAAACTTGCAACCTTCAAAGGAGTGCCCTCATTTAAGGGCTCCACCTAACTACAAGAATCAATTAAAAAATCAGAGCTAATTGTGATTTCTTATAACACTATAATTATGAGTATTTTAGTTCATTAATATTTATGTTCTAAAAATTTTCAATTACTTAAAATATTAAAAATATGCAATTTTATATATTTTCAACAAAATTTAATCAGCATTAAGTAATATATGTAATTTAAGAAGAATAAAACACCTCCAAATTTTACAAATGTTAACTAAAAAATAAAATTAAAAATTTAATACGTAAAAGTTAAATATTTATTATACTGAAACTATCAAAATTTAAAATAAAATTTTCAAACACCAAAAATTCATTATTTTAAGTGAAACTGTTCAAAGCAAGTAATGCTGTATTTGCATTGCATATAAAATAATGCATGTTTTACACATTGATTATATTTCCTATGCTATGTTGCACTTTCCAAGGGCAGGAACAAGTGATATTACTAACCGGAAAGTGTCTTTACTTGTACCTACATGACACCATTTTGATAAATCAGAAATTACTTTGAAATTTTGACAAAACAATGAATTGATACTAGCTCTCAGATGTTGAAGGAATACGATAGACCTCTCAGCAAGCAAAAACAAAAAGATATATTCCTCTTCATCTAAGCTACTAACTTCAAATTTCTTAAATTCCTTGGACAAAATCCAACAGGAATGTTCCCCAATTAATCTTCCCCTCATCCCACTAAAAATTATGAACCTTGGATAAGGCCACACATACCTTGAATGGCACGAGTTCATGAAAAGTTACAGATAATATAGATCTTTGGCATGAGTCTACTATTTTTATTGAATCCATTTTGAAAATACACGTCTTGGACATCTTTTATCAGACCATTTCACACTTAAATTTAAGTGCAATAGTAGTCACAAGATAATATAACAAATTTCATAGATTTAAATCCTTGTGTTTATGAATTATTCCATTTACATGCACTAGAAAGTATGGACTGGTAGAGGCCAGCCACTTGACGTTATCAAATTTTGATTCGAATTCTTTGATCCATCAAATTCTGATTTGAACTGCTTCATCGTATCAAATTTTGATACGATTCTCCGTTTCAGAGATACACTTGTGTACCGAATTTCGCTTAGATAACTCTCGGCTTTTGCACTTATTGAGTCCATTTGTACCCAAACAGCTGGACAGATTGAATCTGAATAGATTTTGCTCAAAATTTCAGAGAAATCCACAAATTTAGGAAAAAGAATATACACGAACTCTCATTTGTCAAACTCAAAGCTTTTTTTAGTTAGCTTTGTCACAGAGGAACAAATACAAGGACATTTTTGAAAAATGTGTTTTTTGAAGTTAGAGACGTCTAAAACATGGAGAATCGTCAAAATCCCGAGTTAAATTTTTTGATAATTACAGTACCTTTTCTAAACTTTGTATATAAAGTAAAACTCAAATATTACATGTTGAAGCAACCATAGGTAATGTTTATATTTCTAATCAAATAATTTAATATTTATTGCAAAATAAATATCAAAGTACAAATATAAAAAATATACAAAATCTCAGCCTATTGCAAAATTTATATTGTTGAAAAGCGTGAAGTTTTTAGCAAGTGCCAAAAGATTGTATTATTCAACAAGAACTGAAAATTTATCTCTGCATCTTAATTATATTTGAAGAAATTGACTATAATTGGAAATATTGTTTGTTCAATCAAATAAAAAACATTTTATGGTAGTAAGCACAAATATGTAGAATAATTTTTCATTTATATTGGAAGAAAAAAAAAAAAACCTGTCTGCTTTTCATAATATTGGAACAAGATATTATTATAGCACATTTAAATATTTTATTTACATATATTAATTATATTAAAAAATTATGAATTTTTAAAAATGTTTTTTTGACACTATTGTATTTAACTGCATGGCCAAATTTTAGGCTAAATCACATGTTATTAGAGAACAGTCAATAGATTAACATGATCTCTGCTGATCTTCTCCGAGAACTAATTACTTGGTTAATAAAAGTACTCATACTAGTGTTAAATTCATAATTGTCTTTTAAAGATATTTTTTAACACAGCATATTCTTAGTAATGCTGTAGACATCAAATGAAAGAACGATCAAATTAACAAAAGCCCCGGAATAACAAAGTTCATTAAAAATTATATGTTATGAGCTAAAAAACATGTAACTTCTAGAAATTTTTAAACTGATCGTTTTTGTATAATGTTGCCCTTAAATCTTTTTCTTCTTTATTTTAATTAGTTTTATTTAAGCTTTAATCTTTACTCCATGTGTATTGAAACAATTTAAAGACATGGGAATGAATGAAAAGTAACGCTTTTATTTCTTTTTTTTAAAAACCTGCAACATAATTTGTCGATGTTAAAAACAATCAAAATTATGGCTTGAAAAATCACCTGACTTCGAAGATATTGGATTTACTGAAAAATTTTAAATGCAAAAGTTATTTGTAGTAATGAGGAGCTATTTTGATTAGTTTTCTATCTTCATTATTAGAGAAGCTATAGCAAAATGAAGATTTCACCCTGCCCCAAACATTTCCACCCTTTTTGAGCTAGATAGCCCATTTATGAACTCATCCGTGGTTTTTACATTTCTAACATTTTCCAATCTGGTTAAAATTCCAACAAAATTGCTCTAGTTAGTTTGCTCACAAGATAATAGGGCAAAGTGTTATATGCATATTACACACTTTTGGGTTTGGGGTCCTATGGACAATAATCAATGAAGAACTGCAGAAATTTTCCCGAAGTCTTGTCATGAAAACAATTGCAATAGGTAGTCTTCTTATAGGAATCTACCCAAAATCCAGTATAAAGTAAAAAATTAATATATTTTAAAGATTAAATTAATCCCATAAAGGTGGTTATAATCTATTATATTGTCATTTGTCATTCAGAAAAGAAATAAGCCTATAACAAAAATTTTTTTTTACACAAAACTGCATCAATGCAGATCGCTACACTCGCATGTAAATGTACAAACTCTAGCAAATTGTAACACATTTTCAGAATGCATGTAATAATTTTCTCTTAAGCTTACATTATATATACAATGCATGATTATTATATCAAATGAAGTTGACATTCAAGTTTTCATATTAACAAATTTGGTATCTTCAATAATTTGGGAACTCAACACTTTTTTTCTTTTGTAAGTAGTTAAATTACAAGAATAATATTGGAGTAACCTATCAAAATACAAAAGAAAAATACAGAAGTATTATAAAAATATTGCATGGCATATAGAAAACAAGAAATAGTCCTATTTTATCTCTTCACATGAGATGCAAAGATGAATAGTCCTATTTGATCTTTTCACAGCAAGGATGAAAAGCAGCAGCAGTGAGTAGGCAAGACGTGTTACTCACATTCATCATCTACCTTATGTTTGATATAATATATGTCTATATATTATGTCTATATATTTTTATGCCAGTTAAGTAATGTTTTGTCTGTGCTAATTCATATGTCCTTTCTTAATAAATATATGTTAAGTATTAATACTGCCATTGCCTTTCCCCCACTCTAGCAAAGAAATAAAAATCAATATAAAACTGCTGAATACAATAGAACTATGCATTAAAAAGTAAATATGAAAAAGCAAAAAAGATGTTTGCTAATGCTTATTAACTAAAAAATATAATACCCTCTCCTTCACATTAAATTCTATGAAATAAATAATATGGTAAGAAAATAATCAAAATAACTGGCACATTACAAAGGTAAAGATTCAAACAACATGTACTCACTTTAATGTAACTTCATGCATATTTTGAGCTATGACAACATCTTCTGTTTCTAACCAGAGTTCACCAGCACCAGTTACCGAGGATCGACCAAGCTCGATAACAAAGTAATTGTTGGTGTGCCCGCATCTTCTAATACTCATAAGCTATAAAAAAGTGTACAATATTTATTTTCTGTCACTGTCAAAAAGATGCACAGAATTTATCAATAACCATTAAAATGAACTTACAGGAAATTCCAGTGTTTCTGGCTTATCAGTTTGGTCCACCTTAATCAAAGCTAATGCACTTGGAGTTAAACAAAGCCTGTAGAGACCTTTCATATTTCTTGAGGAAGCTAATGATTTATCACCAACGGTAACTTGCCAAACATGTTCTAGAAAGCCAAAGGATTGCGTTAACCAGATAATTAAAATAATAAATTTAGTCCTTAATCTTTTCTTTTATTTAGCACACAGAATTATAAAACTCCTGAAATAAAGCATCTCGGACATTGTCTAACTTCAATTAAAATAGAAATAAAAAAAATTCAAATTCTAAGCTACCTTAAAACTTTTAATAACTTACAGATGTTAAGCCAATATTAAAAAACAACCTATTAACCATTTAATACTATATAAAGTTCTAACACAAAAAGAGGGAGAGTAAAAATAAATTGTTCTCAGTTAAACCAACACATTTCTAAGTACAGAAATCTAATGATTTAAGTGATAATTGTACGTGTAAGCCTTGTACAGTAAATAACTTGCCTAAGGAAATTTAGTTTTATTTGTGTCCATTTTTCTTAATTCTGTTTATTCATTTATCAACACTGCATGCCACTGAATTTCTTGAACAAAAGGGAATTTTACTAAATTTATAATATTTATGCAAAAAAGCTTTTGTCTGTCTTCATAATCTCCAATAAAAGGTGTTACCGCAATAAGCAGATTTCAAATATATTTCTTGGTAAAATTACATGACTATTAAAAATGTGTGAACTTGTGGCCACGCTCCATTTTGGGGCATTCGGTGCCTTTATAGGACTTCCTTCTCTGTGCACTGGTCCTGAAGAGGTTAAGCAATATGCTTTGTCTATATATAAGCAGACTTCAAATATCAAATCTGTCAGAATTGTTTTGTTTTCATATTTCATTAAGAATAGGTAATTGACTGCTTTTATAAGAAACATTTGATTTTATGGTCCCATTAAATGGACTACAAAACAGAATTTAAAAGATCTAACGGACAAAGATGGATTTTTCAACAAATTAAGTTATCTCTAACAATATTAACTATACATACATATATATATATTAAGCACAGAGTTCTGAAAACAATTTAAAGCATAAATTTGACAAAAGAAGAGACTTGTCAAAAGATACCCTATCACAATGGAGCATCCTCCTTTGCAATTTACCGATTGTAATGGAGCATCGGGGCATTTTATGCATTATAAATTATGCACATGTGTTTTATATATTCAAATTTGATCAAATTATTAATATTATAATCTCTATTTGCTCTGCAGGAAATGCCATAATTCCTTAACATTTGAAACATATTTTTAAAAGTTCCAGGATGCTTTTGAAGATAAATGTAATCTATTACAAAGACAAGCACAGCGGGATAGTAGATTTAATAAAAGCATCAGAACATTTATAAACCATATAGGAAGAAAGAAATAAAGTCTGGGGAAAAAGAAAAAGAAAGCTGCATTACATTTTAAATTGTAAATTTTTAAATACAACTATTTTATTTTATTATTTACATTAGTATCTATTATATATTTTAGTATTATTGATTCCGAAATCCTTTGAAGATGATGGATATCAATATATTCTATAACCTATCAAACTTTAAAAAATAAAAATATATGAATATATATACCAAATTTTGGCTTTAGTTTTGCCCCACCATTCATGCAAGGTCCATCTAATTGCAACTCCAACAAGGCATTCAACCAATCTTCTTGCGATTGTTCATTTTCAGTAACCACAGAAAAACAGTCATCTTTTGTATATAATGCAATAGCATATTTGTGCTTGGCATCTACTTTGCGATTAATATTAAAACAAGTCTTAATAGGAATACTTCTTTTAGCTGTACTGCCAGCTTTAAACTTCTTTTCATTATCATAATATTCGAGTCTTGCAGGTCCACTTTCAGATTCAGTTCTTAAAACAAAATACTTCTTTTTCATAGTCTGTAAAGAATAATAGATATTAACATTTATTTAATAAAAATATATAAAATTCTATAGAATATATAACAACTCACAATATACAGTATTTTTAACGTATTCATTATAATATTTAAAAAACATACAAACATATATTCAATTATAGTCAAATACATCTAGATAATCATTAAAAAATGACAATAAATAAATAATCTAACATGTAAACAAGTAAATAACAAATCATTAAAAAATTATTTAACAAATTTTATAAAAATATATTTTAAAAACCAAGAAAAATACAGAAACAAATAAGCATCAATAAAAGGCAATTTAAAAAATACGAAAGGCATAAACTGCTGAATTAGAATATTTTAAATAACTACATTTTCTTGAAAATCAAAAATTCATGCAATCTTAGCTAAATAAATAATTATATTATATACTGAACACGACAAAGAATTTGTAAAGTTAATTTCAGGTTTAATACAGATATTAAAGAGGTGATAAACTGATTTATTCAACTGAAAGTAAAATACATATAAAACTGCACCAAAAAAACAAATACTATTTCAATAACAAAAATATAAATTAAGAAAGAATTTTCTTTACTTTCAACTTTCTTAAAATTCCAGCCTTCCTTACATCCCGAGGGAGAATAGACCCCGACATACTGTTCTGGTCTTCCTTTTTGTTAGACCTTCTGGTTTGCTTCAGAAGAAACTCAAAAAGTAGAACCATAAAATTTGAGATAACTACATAGTTTATACAACCTGCAAGAGATTTTTTTAAGACATTCCTTATAATGAAATAATATAAATATATCTTAAATACTTGATTTAAAAATCTGCATTATTACAAAATATTAAAATAAGAGTCAAATGATCCCATCCACAAATTAACAAAAAAGATACTCGAAATTAGTTTCATTTCATTTCTGCACAATAGTTTATTTTTAAAGTGATGGAAGGCAAACTTCAGACAAGCAAATGAGAATTGAAGACAATCAAAAAGATTTTTATTTAAGTAAAAAGTAATGAACCATGGTATTGTCATAATAGGTACACAGTCATTATTAGAAGATAATGATAAATTCCATAAAAATTTATAAAACTAAATTAAACATGAAACTTACAAAAAAAAATGTTATTTTTAAGCAAAACAAACAAATGTTGAACAATGTTTATTAATTAGACTTAGTTAGCAATTTTAAAGTTATATATTTATTTATGATTCCAGACAGCAATTTCTACATAATTTTTAAATTCACCTTTTTTAATTAGTTTTTTTAAAACCTTAAATGTGTTGGTTGTGAAACATAAACAATGCACTGAACATCTTAAATAACAATCACGTCATGTGCGTAAACGACCTCGTCATGAAGATCTGTTTACCAGGAAATGTAGAATGCATCGATAACATAAACAGAGAATTTTTAGTATCCAACGAAAAGAAGGTATCACAATGATATTGATACATAATGAAACTAACTGAAACACTTAAATTCTCTCATACAATATAAATTACAAACCAAATCAAAAGATGCAATAAGGGGTGGGACAAGTTATAATACGTACTGCGACAATGCGTTTTTTAGAATGTTATCATGTACTTTCCACACTGCTTTATTTTGATAGCATTTACACCCATAAAAATACCAGCTCTTTCAAAAATAGCATTCAATCAACAAAGTACCAAAGAGTATAAGGGGAAAATATGCTGACATCCTTTTTTAATTTGCAACACTGATCTACTTCAACAAAATAAATGTTGTTTACCACGTCAATTTACAGCTATAAACGGCAGATGGCGATGGTGCAGAATTGAAATTTGAATAAGCAAAAGAGGGTATTGCGTAATACGTCTCTTTAAATCCGATTCCCAAAAATGAGTAACACGCTTTTGTTAAATATCAAAATAATCAATAAAGGAAAACTAACACAATGCTGCTCATAAATAAAAACTAAATTAGTATTTAAAAAGGATCTCCAATATTTGTGTTCGATAAGAAGTATCAGACATTTTTTTTTCCTTTAAAATGAGTGATTATAAAAATTTACAGTAGTCAGATGTTATATGCATTTATGCATTTTGTAATTAGGTTTTTTCATTTAATAGAAGCTTTATTTCTTATTTCTAGTATAACGAAAGTAATGGCCATTAATGTTAGTCATTAAAAATAAATGCGAATATTTTATTTACTTTTAAACGAGTGGCAGTAACTTAGAGTTGACGACCGTAACCTTTGTTGTCTTTTGCTCTCCAAAGTATCGGTAGAAAATTTATTTTGTTAATATTAGAAATTAACAAAAATGTCGGCAAGTAAAACAATTCTTACTCTTGTAAGTATTTAATATTTATATTATTAATTGTTGGAATTCGGGCTGTTTTAAACGGAATTAATCGGTTCAAAATGAGTGTGTTAATTTCTAAGTTATAAATGAAATATTTTATTTTATAAAAAAATTTCTGGTGAAAATAATAGGTACATAGAATCTTTATAGAATTTTTATTTAGTCATCTGGAAATTATTTGAAACATGCAATATTGGTAAAAAAATATAATGAGAGACACATTGAATGTTAGCAAATGTGGGCCGGGACATTTTCAGTTTTATAATTTAATAATTTTATTTTATTCAAACTATTCATTTTTACAATAGTGTACAACGAGCAGAATTCGTTGGACTCAATTATATATTGAATTTCGGTTTATGATTGGAAAAGTATTTATTTTCAGCTTCATGTTTGTAGTTACTTGTATATCCAATATATTTAAAAACCATTAACCATGATAAGCTTCCTTCAGCTTGTTAATATGTAATTAACGTCTGTATTAAAGCTGATGAGTTTCTATAAAGGCAACACGAAATTGATACGATAACTAAAATAATAATATAAAAGAATTAAGTGAAGATAATGAACTTTAAGATTCACTGGATTCCGAAAAAATTCGATTTCAGATTACCGAAAATGCAGAATAAAAAACATTGCTTTTTACCACCTAAAGTATATCTGAACCATTAGCACTGAATAAATTTTCATGCTTTTCAATATACAATCTTATACGCTTCTCCTATTTGTTGTTTCATTTTATTTTCTAGGTATTATTCATTTCTGTTGAATTCTAAATATGGAAAAATGAACAAGATTAAAGCTGATAGTTCCAAATTTTGAAATAGTTCAGTTTTTGGTTGCAGCTCTATAACGCAATCGACTGTTCTTAATGAATGAGCTCCTGCGACTTAATTTAAAAAAAAAACTTTCATAAGAAAATTTTTTGAAAAAATATGCTTTGATTAGACATCTGTGTTAATTACTGTTATACAAAGTAGAATAAATATCATTGTTAATAAATTGTTAACTTCTCTGAATTAATAATTGATTAATTCCCATACATTTAAGATAACTTGGATTGTTTCATTTGATATAGGAGAATAAAATGTTTTATATAGATATTACATTTTAGTTAAGTCATAATGGAAATTACTAACTTTAATATGACTAAAAGATAATTATTTTAATCCATACCATGGCAAACATTGAAAACGTTATTTGGTACTTTCCCATTAGCCGAGTGCAAGCGAAAAATTGCCAAATAATGTAGAATTCTGCCAAATTCACATTTGGTTCACAGTTGGTGACATTTGCACCTGGCTACAGAAAAGTACCCATTATTTTGTTTTTGAAAATTTTAAATCTGCTTTTCTTTGAGTCTATCTATGTAATATAAAGTAAAAAACATAGTCAAATATTTATTAGTATTGTCACACTATCTCTCCTAAAAATGTTATAATCCACTATTAGTTGTTTTTGTTTTGTTGAAATGGGAGAAAAATCTTAAGTATACTTCAGTGCTTTTTTTTTTTTAACAAATTGCTCATTTGACTATTAAGTTTTTTTTTTCTATAACATTTTTCTTTTCAAACATCAGAAAATCTTTATAAACCTTTGAACATATAATTTCTGTTAGAAGGATTCATGGAAATAGGCAATTACTTTCTGTTTTTGAAAATTAAGGAGCCACCAGGAGAATCGGGAAAACTCGGAGAATTTAAAAATATTAGAAAATGCAGGGAAATTTGAAAATTTTCATAAAAACTAGTAAAACACTGAGAATTTAAGGTTTCTTAGTTCTTTTTTTCCTATCTTAAAAATGCCAATCTTGAAAGATTACAAGAATAAAAGATTATTGTCATAGCTTCCAAAAACAAAATAATACCATTTGTGATTGTGTAATGCAAAAACTTGCTCCTTTTCTACTTTCTCCCCTTTTTTTCTGTAGATCAGTCCAGTTTTGATTCAGACAGTATTTTCACATATGTTTGTTTTTTTGTCATGTCCATGGAAATGCAAAAAGTGAGAAAAGAAAGTTTCGGATATTGTCAAAGGTCTGCAGGACCACTGCTGCCAGCTTTGCTGCTTTGACTATAAAGGATCTCCTGAAATGGATCCATCAGTGGTAACCACCCAAGCTTTAAGATATCTGCTGTAATAGATGGGCACTCAAAGATGTGTCTCATTGTGAGCTGAGTTTCTGGGCAACTCTTGCAGTGAATGTAGGTTCTTGTCCCTTCAGGAAGGATCTTCATTCCCTTATAGTGATTTGTTCTTAATCTAGCCAGTGTAGTTGTTACTTTAGGGAAATTAAAGTCGGTGATTAAAGGCTTCCTAGAGGACTGATTTATAAGTCTACATTTAGCCACAGTGTTCACATCTGCAAGTGTGATGGTGGAACTAAGTTGGACAAGATTTCATACCTCTTTGGCCAAAGCATCCAAAGACTCATTACCCTCAGTGTTTACATGTGCAGGTATCCACTGTAGCACACAAGATTTCCTCTTGCAATGCAGTTGATAATTAGTCAGGTAAAAATTTAGGTCTTCTTTCATTGCCAAAAGTTTGCTGATGAAGTTGGAGGCAATCAAACCTGTGTTAATTTTAAGATTGACTTTTTCACCCTGTGGAAGAATGAGGAGGATCCCTGCTGAGGGATTTATCTGAAGAACCATTGGTGAAAGTAACTGCCAGGTTCACCTGAGAGAGCCTATTTATGGTTTCAAGATCCTTTTGCCTGAGTATAATGGGGTTCTTCTTTTTTTGAGCAGGGTTGAAACAAGTTCAGATTAATCTTATCGTTTGCTGGTGGTGTTTTTGTAAAGAGAGGTTCCAGAAGAAAATTAAGGGATGAATGCTCCAGTTGGGCCAGTCTTCTAATATCTCTATCCAGCTGGAGAGGTGAGGATCTTTTAAGCCTGGTAGAACATTTCCAATCATTGAAAAGTCTGGTAGAAATATGATCATTGCTATTGCATCTAAGTCTATTGGTGAACTTGATGGTGGAAAGGTTGTGTCTGTTCTCTTATGGGGTAGGCCACATTTCTGTCCTGCATTTTTATTGTTGGTTGAGTAGACAGCACCATTTATAATTTTTGTGGCATTATGTTTCATGGAATCCAGTTTTTGTTTAACAGAAGTTGAAGCTGTAGCCTATACTGGGGCAGCTTACACGAGCACTGGTGAAGGTGAAATAGTTAAAAAATGTATGTTAAGCCATACAAAAACTTCATACCTTATTTGTTAACAATTAGCCCCATGAAACTGATTGCTAAAAATTTTCAGAAGTTGCAGAAATTGATTCCCAGTTATTAGAATTGGCAATAATGAATAAATAAAAAAAAGTATTCTTGTTTTGTAAAGTTTTTGGAGTAATCATTAAATGATTTGTATCATGATAACAAAAATTTTTTGTGTTTTATTTCATCCGAGTCCTTTTTTTTAAATTTATAATTAGAGAGCACTAGAGATATCTTCTTTCCTCCTTAATATATAAATTTTGTCTTGTTAAATTCTGAATAATAAAGATTTTTTTTTTCTGTGTGTAAATATGAACTTTCTTTTAATGTTATTTCAAATAATGTTAAATTGCTGCTTCCTTTTCTTGCTTTTTTCAATGAATTTCTAAATATAGATTGTCTTCATGTTGGTCAATAAAAATTTGAGAAAATTTCTTTCCCATTTCCAGTATATAATATATACCTGTAAGATGGAATGCATCTGCATTAATTATAATGTAACAATATTTAGAATTTATAGAGAAAGAAAGGATTTATTATATTCCTTACTGTTGGAGGTTAAAAAATAGGGGCTTGTATACCATCATCTTCTTTTCAGATTTTCAAAAATGAAAATTGATCTTTTAATAATTTGCTTGGCAATGATTTTTTACTGGTATAAAAACATTGAATATTACATCAATAAATTCAAATTAGTTTTTTTTTTTTGTTTTTGTTTTGAGCTCAAAACCTTTAAAAATTTGTACATTGAGAACATAAAAAGAAGTATCTCTAAAAATAGCCATTTGAAAATTTATTAAAAATACTTACACTAATTTAAATTTGTGATAAAGGCATCTTGAGTACTATTTTAATCTATATTAAAAAATTTTAAAATAATTTATATAAAGACGACATATATGTGCTGCTTTCAGGACTACGAGGAAATATGGATTAATGGCGGGTTGGAAATTCTAATTTATTTGTTTTGGAAAATGTAAATTTTAGTTTGCTTCATTTTGCTGATTTTTTTTTAATTTTATAGTTTCTGATCAGACATAGAATTTAGAAGTATTTGAATCTGTGTTAAAATTTTTGCAGTTTCAGCATCAATCTTTATTATCAGTGCATGCTCGAACAACACTAAATATTTACTATTTCAGTAGCTCCTTGGTAAAAAAAAAAAAAAAAAAAAAAAAAATGTATAAATATTTTTTTTGTGGCAGGAGATGAAAATGATTGACATTATTTGTAAATTCTCTAGTTAAAATAAATAATTAAATAGTTATAGATAAAAGAATAAGCTAATTTATACTTATTACATGAGTTGAAAACAATAACATTCAGTTTGAATTGTTGTAATTTCATTGTTTTGTGAAGCTAAATTTATTGAGTGACATAAAACACTTAAACTGTCTTACTCAAATTTCTGAGAATAAGAAATTTATAGGAAAGTAATTTTGTGAAATATAGAATAAAATTGAATTAGTTTTGCCTCTGTTTTATTTATATCTGAATGTATTTTTTATTTTAATTTAGGCTCGTCAGTTCAGCAGTACATCTGTAAAATCTGCAGCTATGATTAAAGTAAGCTTGTACTTTAATGTTTTTATTTTATTGCACATGTTTTACATGCTGTAAAACATTACTGTTGGAAAATTAAAATTATATTCTAATGAAAATGTTTTTTTTTTAAAATCCAAAAGGAAAATAATTTTATTGATGAGATTCTATTTGTGTTCCCATATAGGTTTTTAATTTCAGCTTCTGCAAGTGCTAGATTTTATATATAATCGAAAGTTTTTAAAAATTTTTCGTCTCATATATATTTTAGCACTATTAGTATTACATTCTCTAATAATTTTATGGCCTCATAATACTGTTGCATTATAATGCTGTAAATATTGAGTTTTTCCTACATCTTAATTATTTATTGCATTATAATTTTTAATTCTTGGCTATAATCTTCATATGCAACAGCAAATTCTGATGTTATAAACAAAAAGAATAAAAAACAGATTAAATAAGAATATAAGTAAATTGTTAATTTCTGAAACTGTTTTTAAAAAGTTGTAACATCTTGAAATAGAATTTATCCATATAAAAAAATAGTATTATTAAATGACATTTGAACCCAGGTTTTATGAAATTAATTTGTTTGATACATTATAGGTACACATGCCTCTTATTTTTTCAAAAAAAAAAAAAAATAAAAAGGCAGTATTTTTTTATTATTTGATACTTATGAAATTATTTGCCTCAAAAATTTACAAAATTCATTCATATTCTTTTTTTTAAAAATTTATACCTCTAAAACATTTTTTTTTAATGCAATATAAAAAAGAATTGATAAGGGCCAATTTTCCTCTTTTCTCTCTATTTTGCGGGTTAAGCAACGAGCCAGCTTGCAAGTGATTTTTTTTTTATTATTATAGTTGGTGAGCTAAAAGTTATGCAATTTTGATTTCATTGAAGAATTTTTCTTATTTTGATGCATACTACATTTTGTATTTCTAAATGAATTTTTTTTTGCTGGTAGTAAAATTATTGTTCAGTTCTGATTGGCATGTAGTGGTTAGTAATCAGTATGGATAGGGGAGACCCCACTTGAAGGAAACAAATAATTTCATTTGTGAGCACTCTATCATGCATATATTTTTGTACTGCATTTTTCATGAGTAAATTTGACAAGCAGTTCTGATATATGACTGGTTGGCTAAAACTTGGTCTAGATGGGCATGCATCTTCTAGTGTTGGTTTATATATTTTCCAAAAAAAAAAAAAAAAAGTTGAAGATTTTTTACATAATTGAAGCTTATCTGAAATTGAATAAATGAAAATTATTTTTTATGAGAATTAAATTTTATATTATATTTTAATTAAAAAGAGTAGAAAAATTTTTCTACTTTTTTGGAAGTTGGACTACTTTTTTGGAAACTAATAAGCAGAATGCAGACATGGATTTCTTCAGAAATAATTTTTATTCTTTGCAATGTTAAGAGTTATTCATTATCAAAATGTCTTTGTAAGAGTGACTAATGAACTAATGGAAACACAGTTCATAGAGATAAGCAGAAAGCTGAAAAAAAGAGGCAGTGAGAAAGAATTCTGAATTTGTATAGCTTTATAATGGAATTTTGATGAAAAAGTATTTTTGGCTTTAGTACATGAAATGGTGTTGTTGGAAAATAAGAACCTGTGCAGCTCAAAATTTAACGAGAAGCAAAAGTTTGTGTGATTAGAAAATAATTATTTTTAGAATGAGAATAAATTGCAGTTATTACATATATGTATTGTCCGTATATATAGATAAATATAGATGGATTCATCAATGTTTTTTTCTATTTTGTTACTTGGCACAGCCCCCTGTATCAGTGTTTGGTGTTGAAGGTCGTTATGCCACTGCTTTATATTCTTCTGCTATGAAAGAGAAAAAGATTGATGCTGTTGAAAAGGACATTAAAGATTTGAAAGTAGGTTTGTCACTTTTTTTTATGTTTTAGAAATTTTCAACTATTTTGTAATAAATTTTTAATTCTAGTATCAGGTTTGCCATAGCACTAAGAAAATAGGAAGACACAGGGAATTAAAAAATCAACTATAAAACAAGGAAAATGCAAGGATTTTAAAAATTTTCCTTAAAAACAGGGAAAGCACAGAAATTTTGAAATATCTTAGGGTCCCCTCCCCTCTCATCTGAAAAATGCTGACCTTTTTTTAAATATTACAAGAATAAAATATCATCGTTCATGGAATCTTGTGCCATTTCTACTCACTTCCTTTTTTTTCTGCATAGATCAGCCCATTTTCCAGGACTGAAAAAAATACAAAACAATTTATTTTTGCTATTAAATTAGCATTTTAGAAAAGAAAAAATAAAACGATAGCCGAAAAAAAATCTGCCAAAATTGATACCAAAATGTTTAAAATGACCAAAAAATAATAATAAATAAATAAATAAAATAAAATAAACCCTTGTTATGTTTTTCTGAATAATCATTCAATGATTTTTATCATGATAGCAAGAATGTTATTTTGTGATTTATTTAATTTTAAGCCCTCAGTTTTGGGTGACTTTAAATTACAGAGCATGAGCAATATCCTTTTCCCCCTTTAACTTTTGAATTTGTCAGTCAAAATTTTAAATATCTAATTTCTCTAAAGTTTTGACATGTACATGGAGTTGCTGTCTCTTAAATTTGCCCAACGGTATGAAAATTTGATAGCAAAATGTCTTCTAAAATATCTTTGCTATCAGACTATATTTCAAAATTATTGTCGCCACCCCATCTATTTTCAAAATCAGCTGATATTATAAGTTATTTATCTATATATTTATACTCAGTGCTTAGTAATTATGTTCAAATGAAAACTTATTCAAAAAATTCTTTTTTAACTATAATTTCCTAGTTAGCAATACATACATACATACATACTTATATGTATATGTATAATATTGTCTTTACAGTAGATGGAATTCATGTTTGCTTGGCATATGTTAACTAGCAGATAACTCCAATAAACAGTTTTATCTTACTGATGCATGTATTTTGCAATTGAATATCCAAGGAACATATTTAGTAAAAAATAAAAAAAAAGCCACATTTTGTAAAATCTATTTATTTATGTATATATTTTAATGTGCATAATGCACATTAAAATATATAATTGCAGCATTGTGTAATTTAAAAGTAATTATGTAATGAACAATAATTGCAGCATTGTGTAATTTATTAGATAGGTATCCATTTTAAAATGCTCTAATGATATGCAATTTATTCTTTCAAATCTAGGATTTACTGTCAAAAGATAGAAAATTTGCCGAATTTGTTATGAATCCACTGTTAAAACTCAATATTAAAGTTGGTAAGTTAAATTCTGCATAAATGAATTTGTAAATTTTTGTATTATGGAAATTTCCAAAGCTGAAAATGAGTTTTTCTCAAATTATGATAAAGCCATAGACTTTACTGTTGAAAAGAATGTTTTTCAGCTGCAAATGTTTGGATTAATTCTTTTGGTTTGCATGAGACATTTTGTATCATTATTGTAAACATGTTAAAGAAACAGAAGGGGAAGAAGGGACTTGAAGGGAAAAGTTGTTCTCTGCTTTACATCAGAAGTTTGGATTACTACAAATTGGACATTAAATGAATATATGGAACAAGTATTGTACAAAATTTAACATTCATTGGAATTTGTCATAGGTGTGATGAGAGCAGATATATATACTACCGGATAAATTTCAAATGTACAAAACTTAGTTTTATAATATTTAAGAAGTTATTTAACACCAATTAATTTAAGACATAGATTTCTGTAAATTTCTATCTAAATAATATTATAAATACTAAGATTGAAATAATTGTGGGACAAAAAAAATTCTTAACTGAATTTTGTCTCCCAATTGTTTTTAAAACAAAAATTATGAAGAAAAAAAATCAGAAAAAGGTAATTTTAGAAATTTTTGTAAATATTGACCATAAAATAGCCTTCCCTGTTTTGGAAGTATTAGTAATTAAATTTAAAGATTGAAATGAAAGTAAATATCACAGTAGAAAACATTGGATAGATGATTTTGCTTAAAAATTTCCTGATGCAATATTACTTTGAAAATGTAACTGTATCTATGTATTTCTTATGGCATTCCATTGATTTATGTATATCAGTTTTATATCTTTCAAATTTTACATTATCCATATATGTTGAGACTGATCAACTTTCCTACTGATGATTTTTTTTTACTATATTTTTTATGTAACTTTTGAGGGTAAAAAAATTTTACAGGATTTTTTCCCCTCTTGCTTGAATTTTTTCTTTCCCTTCCTTCAGAATTCATCTACACATGCTTTTAACAATTTCTTTATGACATTTGGTTTAATTATATTCATTAATTTTAGCTGCACATGCATCCAGACATAATTTCTTGGCCTTTCTGCATATTAATAGGAATAGTGTTGAATATTAGATTTTTTTTTTATGAGGGAGAAAGATTTTAAGTTTTACATCAATTAACTGACTTTAATAGCTTAGATTGACAGAATCGCAAGCAATGAGAACTATTAAACAAAACAGGAGTGATCAGGAAAGGAGGGAGGAGAGGGGTGCAAAATATTGCAAGATTAATTTGGAATATAGTTTCACATTTTTGGTGAAGCTTCTGAAAAGCCATACAATATTCACTGAAAACAATTTTTAAAAACTTTGATATTATAAAAACTAAATTAAAAGGCATTTTAATAAGAAAAATAGCAAGCATAAAATATTTTAATCTTTTAAATTTATAGTTTTTGCATCACCACACAAAAAAGAGAAAGTAATATAAAAATTTATATTTTTAATTTTGGTAGAAATACTCATATAGAAAGAAGGTGTTTGAATGAATGTCAGCTGTAGTTATGTTTTGATGTCAAGAAAGTGTTGCATTGTGTTGACTTGGAAAACTCTGTGAAATACAACTGAAATAAAATTATGAAAGAAATCATGGTGCATAGCGTAGTGAAAAGTGTTTAAATTTGAAAATCATTTTTAAGCACCTTGAAAGTGTTTAATTTTCAGAAAAGATCCTTAAAAAGTGCTTAATTTTCTCATGGAGAGGAATAAAGCTTTTCGTTTTGTTTTGATTTCCCACAAATTGAATATGGTAATTCAAATTCATGGTTGTGTACAGGCTTCTTTACCGGGTGCATCAAAAAAGAAAAACCAACTAGAGGGACAAATTCGAGGAAGGCATCCAGCTCGTATTAAAATAACATTTAATGATTCTTTTCCCTGCCCCCCCCTTCTTTCTTTTTGACTTTTTTTGCTTCCTTTTTTCAACTATGTGCATTGTTGTTTATTAAAATACTGAAATAGTTATATGAAAGGGGCCATACTTATTGCAAATAAAAAACCAATATAATTTCAGTTTCTAACATATATAGATAACTTAAGAATTTATGTTATGCTTGGTAAGTATATATATTTAAATTTTTGTGTGTTGTTAAAGAAGAAAATGCGATATGGTCTGATCACGTGAAAATACGAAACAAAACGGAAAATGCGCTGAAACGATATATCGAACTTGTATAAAACTGCTTTAAAAACACACATATTCGATCATCATTTTCATTTATATGTCGTTTTTTGAGCAATCGCTTCCATGACCTACTATAGATATTCAATTATACTATATTAAATTGTAATTAATTGTGGTATGTAATTACGTTGGTGAATTACATGAAATAAGACTATAAGTACAGTTTTGAGTCAGATTTTTGTTTTAATAAATTAAGATGAATGCATCTAAATCTAAATTTGCTTTTTGGATGCTTTCAACCGTATGCCAGAGATTTATCCCAAAACACTTGCCAACGATCACACGATAGAATCGGTAAAAGTATGTAACTCGCGCTTATTGTTAATATTCCGTATCTATTGTACACCAATGCTACACAAGGTATTTTCTGGCAATGTGCAAGAAAGTTTTGGTGGAAAACTTTCTGGCTAATTTATTTCAATTTTGCTTCTAACTACAGAACTTCTTTTTTTTTTTTGTCTTTAAGAATTTGTTTTTATTATTTATGAAAACTGGGACTTGTTAAAGCATTTTCATTTCTTCTTAAAATATATATAACATTTCTTCTGTAATTTTTTTTAAGTAAAAACTTTTACTATTAAGTTAAACAGCAGATTTTCATTAAATTTTAGGAACATTAAATATTCAAAAAAGGCTTTTACTACACTTTTAAAATAAAAGATAAGGCAATTTCTTTTAAGTTATCATTTGTGAACTCTGCTATTATTTTGTACTAAAAATGACTTTAAAAACTTATTTACAACATGGCATT